>CM040243.1:119728542-119942714 GCA_022545495.1 Chrysanthemum lavandulifolium
AAGTCAAGCAAGCTCGAGTCCATGAGTTGCCATGCTTCGTCATCATCAAGACAACTAAGGTTCTCTTGTTGATAGTTCTTTCTTCCTCCATAGATGTTGGGTTGAAGGCATTAGTGAAGGATGCCGAAAGTGTCAAGACAAAAGCATTAGTGAAAGGTGCTTATCGTCCGTGTCAAAAGCATTAGTGAATAATGCTAAAGGTGTCAAGACGAAGGCATTAGTAAAGGGTGCCAAGCGTTGTGTCAAAGGCATTAGTGAAGGATGCCTAAGAATCAAATCAAGTGGCATTTGGGAAGAATTCCTAGGTCGTATAATCGATGAGGTGCATCGTTATACATATAAGTATTTGTTTGTTTCCAAGGATCGTGATATCCTTGATGGTGTTGTAACAAGGAGTGGGTCTTCTTGATATTAGGTGTTGTGTTGTGAAGGGTAGTAGTTCCTCCATAGTAATGGAACTAGGTGCTTAGCCTAGTACCTAATAAAGGGTAGGCGACGTTGTGATAGGATTAGTTCTCCTTGGTGTGAAAGAACTCGGTGGTTATCCTAACACCGTATAAAGGGTAGGCAACGTTGTGTTAGGTGTGGTTCACCTTGGTGTGAAGGAACTCGGTATTTAGCTTTGTCCGGAAAAAGGTTAGCGGCGTTATGAAGGCTTCTCCGCCATAAGGAGTTGGTGTAGTGTTCTGAACTCTCGAGTAGGTGACTCGGGAATGGAGTAGGGAAGGAAGGTGTCCTTGTTGCGAACCACTATAAATACTTGTGTCGTGGTGATGTGCTTCTTACCCTTTATCTTTCATTACGTTTATATATCTATCTATCAATGTCCAACATAAACAACCAAATAGATTGACATAAGTCAATCAAATTATTTAAAAAGAAGTTTTAAATTGGTAAAACTATTCAACCCCCTTCTAGTTTTCCACAGGAATTAGTAATAGATTCTCCGTCTGTTTGATGAAGTAAAGGATTTAAACTCGATGGCACAACCGTCATTCCTCCTTTCTTGGGAACACGGTGAGCAGGGCTTACCCAAGGGCTATCCTCAATTGGGTAAATGATTCCAAATCGAAGTTTTATGATTTCCTTTTAACAACTTCTTTCATGTTGGGATTGAGTCAACGTTGACGTTCTACCACAGGTTTAATCCCTTCTTCAAAATTGATTTTGTGTTTTCAGAAATTAGGACTAATTCCTGGGATGTCGGATGTTTTCCAAGCGAAAGCTTGTTTGTGATTTTTGAGGACAGAAACTAAACTTTCTTTCTCACTATCCTCGAGCAATGAAGATATGACTACTAGAAGAAGTGAGTTTTCCTCCAAGTAAGCATATTCAAGATGATCTGGGAGAGGTTTGAGTTCGAGATCTGTGGGTGGTTCTTCGATAGAGGATTTAATTCGCATCTCGTCATTGAAAGTTATTTCTTCAAAATTTTCTTCCTCTTCCTCCATTTCTTCTTCTTCTCGAAAGTTATCTCCTTGAATTCTACTTTCATGAAATCATCAAACTCTTTGTCAAAATCTGTTTCATTGATTTTTCGAAGTAGTCATGAATGGATCGGATTCGTTAAGTAATGCATCCAATTCTTCATCGGTGACTTCATCAATAATATCGATGTTAAAACAAGTGTCATCACCGGAATGTGGGTAGCACATCGCTTTATCGATTAGAAAAGTGATTCGATCTTCCCCAACTCAAGGTTGAGTTCTTTTCCTTTCACTTTGATGATTGCATCGGTATTTAGGAAAGGTCTTCCTAAGATGAGTGGAACTTTCTTGTCTTCTTCCATTTCCAAGATTACAAAGTCCAGGGAAAAATGAATTTACTGAAGCTTGAACAAGTATATTCTCGGCGATTCCCACGGGATATTGATAGGAATGATTTGCTAATCGGATGCTCATTTTTGTTGGTTTCAGTTGTTGTTGCATAACTTGGAATACAACGAATAAGGCATCAAATTGATACTTGCGCCAAGATCGGCCAAAGCATCACATTTAACATTATTCCAGTAAAGTACATGGAATAAGAAAGCTCCCGGGATCTCCAAGCTTCGTGGGATCTTGTTTTGGACAATAGTGAGCATTCTTCGTTAAGGAAAGTAGGCGATATTTGCTCTAGCTTGCTTTTGTTATTAAAGTTCTTTCAAAATTTCCGTAATTGGGCATTCCGGCTAAGACATCAACGAGAGGAACATTGAGTCTAACCTCTTTAATTATTTCAATGAACTTCTTATAACGCTCTTCCATCTTTTCTTTCTTTAGGCGTTGAGGATAAGGAATTTTTGGTGTATACGCCTTGACGGATGGAATGTTTTTCTTTTGGTGGTTTGAGTTGTGTTTGGTTCCTCGGTTTCATCCTCACTATCAATGGTGACAGAGTGTTAGGATTTGGTGGTGGATCGTCACGAGACCACTTCTTGTGAAGACATCATTGATATGCTCATTTCTTGTTTGTGGTGGACTGATGCGTCTTATCATTTGATGGTTTTGGGTTGGATTGGGTATTACTTGGCAATGAACCGGATGGTCTAGAGGAATGTTGGTCGAAAGTCTCGCTAAACTTGTTTTCAAGATCTTGGATAGATGCTTGATGATTTTTCCGTCCTTGCTCAACTTTGGCTTTGAGATTGAAAAATTGATTTTGATAAAATCATTCGAAGATTTTTGAGCGACTACGAATTCTCTCATGGTTTTCTCGAATTCGGTTTCTTCCATCTTTTGTCGTGGTTTTGTGGTGGTGGATCGTCGGTTCGTGGTTGAGAATCACGGTTGTCATCCCTTGGTCGGCGATCTTGCCAATTTCAATTTCGACCGTAATAATTACTACGATATCCTCCTCCACGGTATCCTCTTTGGCGTAACTCGCTTCTCCTTCCTTGGTCCACCCATGGGTTTATCGTCGCATTCGGATGATGGATGATTTCTCCACAATTGTTGCATCCGTCTCGCATTTCCTTCATTTCATCTTTGATATCTTTGTCTTTGCGAGTCGATTTTGAGGTTAACGCTTCCATCTTCTCCATGAGTTTTGAGGTGTCGGTGTTTTTGACAAAAGCAACAGTTTTTCGGAGAGGTTTAGTTTTGGAATCTTTGGACCAATCAAGTTTGAGAAGTACTCGATCTTGAGCAATTGATGTGCATCGTTGGAGTCTTATTGAGAAAAATTCCTCAAGCATCAAGGATGCCTTGAGAGATTTCATCTAGTCCATGGTAAAGATTTGGATAATGGTTCCTTTGGATAGTCCATGTCCATGACAACTCTGAAGCAAATCTTTCATTCGAAGCCAAGCTTCGACAAGTGATTCATTTGGGTTTTGGGTGAAAGACGAATTTCTCCCGTGTCGATCAAACATGGCGGTGGAAAGAATCGCAAACTACAGCTTGCCTCATCTCCTCCCAGTATTGATGATTCACAGGGTTAATTCATTCTACCATACGTTAGCATCTCCGTGAGTGATGATGGGAAAAGTTTGAGTTTGATGGCATTGACATCGGTGTCGCCATAACGGAACATGCCGCAAATTTCGATGAATTCGACAAGTGTGCTTATCGCGGATCGGCCGCGCACGACCATCGAATTGACGGTCTTTGATCATAGAAAGGTGATGTCCTTCACGGTGAAGTTGTCACCAATATTGACGACAACAATAGCACTTAGGGGTTGGTGCTATGGCTAAACTTAGTTCCCACATGGGTTGATCGTCCGCCATGGGAAAAGGTAAATTGGTGAAAGGGTTGTAAACAACTTTGGCTTCTACGAGGTTATCAAATGGTGGGTTTGGTACTCTTGGTACACGATTTTCCAATGGTATGAAAAGTGTTCTTCTTCTTGAATCAAGCGTTCGGGGTTGGTAAGAGGTGTAATTGGTTCTATTCCATTGCTCAGTGTTCATACAATGTCCTAGAGAATCCGGGCAATATCTAAACACACGGACAAACAACGAAAACAGTTTTTACGGGACGGGTTGGGTAACGAGATCGGTTGCGGGTTGCGACCGATCGGTTAGACCGATTGATTATGGGTAAAATCGTAACCGATTCGATTGAAGGACAACCGGATCCGGTTAAGGTTTCGAGAGAAAATTTTGGTTGAATCGGTGGGAAATTCAAAAACTTCTTTGAAACACAATCAAATCCCTAAGCGTGGCGCCAAAACTTGATGTGCTACGTGTGTACAAGTTTTAAATTTATAAAGGTGAATTACCAATAACACATACGAGCAAGTATACTCGTCCGTTATAGCAAGATTATGAAGGTAAGTCGGGATCGTTCGTAGGGTTTGAGTGAATCTAAACACAAGTTTGAATCAACGAGTCTATCCAAAACATATAACAAAGCAAATAGATATAATGAAATTCGGATGATTAAAACTACACATGCTTAAACTAGTTTCATATCATAGATTAATGTGATTGTGTTAACCTCTTAACATGTTGGTTATGATAATTAGTTGGTGGGCTAATCTATTGTTCTTACAAGTTAAACCTTCACAAGATTTTAGTTCATAAAAACAAGCATTACGTTTAACCAATCAATTCAAGTTTCATAAGTCTATAAACTTAAACACAAAACATCCACTTGTTTCATCAAATTGCTTAAGAAATGGTCAATACAAAGGTAACCGATCATAGACAAAAGGCTACAATTGATTCTCAACAACTAATCTTACGACCTTTTAGATGTTTCCAACCAATCCAATTTGATAATCAAAAGCATTTCTATTACAACTACACCTTAGTTCCTTTGTATAATCAAGAATAATGGGTAAAACAATCATCCATAGACAAAATGATTATGACTAGTTGAATAACAATAAGTTCTTTAGACCTCAACGATTACTATCAATTAGCCAAACTTGATTAACAAATGTCACTACGAAACTTTAGCACAATTGGATCTTAGAATCAACTTGAAATTGAATTAAAGTGTGCTAACACAATCATTAACTAATCATATGATAATCAACATCATTTAAGCAAGTGTATAAAGAAACTAGCCACTCATAGCAAACATGAACATAAACTCAGAACTTTGAACATTAGAAAACATGATTAAAAGTCTTACAATGCTTGGAACAAGATTACAAATGGTGAAGTAATGATTCCCAAAGTATTGGGGCAGACTTCTTGGTGATTTGGCCTCCAAATGTGGAACTTCTGGAACTCCAAACTTCCCTGGACTTCTAAGGACGAATTTGAGAGCTTAAAACTTTGTTTGATGAGTAGAGAGATTTGTATTTGAAGTGTGTGTTTCATATGCTCACAAATGGCCTCTATTTATACTAATTCCAAAGCCTAGGGTATTAATTGCTGAACTTGGCCTCCAAGGAGTAAGGAAGGGACTAGAATACACCAAGAGAAGGACCTAGAATCGTTTGGATGCAAAGGGAAACTTAGTGATGAAGATTTGGCGGATCATCTTCTCCACCGGATCGGTTATATGACCAACCGATCGGGTTGGTCTTCTAAAGGGCCAACCGTTCCGGTTGCGGGTGGCGACCGAGCGGTTGGTGATGGTCATATGGCGTTTGGTCAATTTCAACCGATCCGGTTGGATTTCTGAGTTACGAAACTTGATCTTTTCTTCTCTTTATCTTGTAGAACTTGGTTCTTCAATTACTATGGTCTTCAAAGGTCCTTGAGATCTTGATTTAGGCTTCACCGAAGCGGGAATCTTCTATTTGTTGAACATTTCTTTACTTTCCTTCCGTTTCCCTGCACTTGGTTATAAACACTAGACAAACATCTCTTGATGCGTTTAAGCACTATAATTACGCAAATATAACCAAATAACATATATAAAAGCACACATAACGCTACTAAAAACATGCACAATCTGAGCGTTATCAGTAGCTTATGTCTAATTGAGGTGTGCTCGTATGATAATTAAAAATGTGTTCACCTAGATACTATTACTCCCTAGTTATCTTTTATTGGTCGGTTGAGTTGTCACGTCCTTATCTTTATGTGTTGTATTCCTAAAGGTCATAGTGTATGCGTGCCCCCTAGTTCTTTGAGGTTATCTCTCGTATATGACCTACGAAGTCGGTAAGCCTAGGCTATTTCATCCATAGACCATATCATCATAAAGCATACTTAAGCATTAAATATAACAAAGATGCCTAGTTGCACTCCTAAGCCAATTTCAATTAAGATAAAAAACAATCTAACAATAATCAATAACTAGGTTTTATAGATCTAAGCAAACACACAAGAAATTTAGCTAGACATGGTAAACAAGCAAGCATACACACAATCAATCGAATACGGGATAAACTTAATGATACTTTGGATTAAAATACTTATCTCGATGTGTAAAATAGGGTATGGGACCCTAAGATACTGTCCAATTCGGACTACAAACGATTTAGGGTTTTTTCTCCAAAAGTCTACCTCTCAAAATACAGAAAAATCGAATTATATATATAGATTTACAACTGCGATGGCGTCACCTTTTGCATGGGACGCCGTCATTCGCCGTCATTAGGGTTTCGTGCGGGCGAGTCATCGATGGGACGGCGTCACCTTAGAGTTGTGACGCCGTCGGTCTTGATTGGGACGTTGTTAGCGTAACATTTTATTAAAGTGATGGTCATTCATAGGGATGAGCACTGTCTTGATCCGTCATCGATCCGTCATCAATTAGTGGTACCGATTTTTCCCGAGCATAAATTAGTGGTACCGGTGCCGTGCGAATGGGATTGGGATATCGATGCAGAATCGCGTCTCGGATATCGGGTTTTCCCGCTTTTTACGGAATTTCCGATTTGGTACCGGTCCGTGCAATTAGTGGTCCCGATTTTTTCACCTTATTTCGTAGTCCGGTGCGCACTGCATCGTATTTCAAGAATCGGTACCGTTTGATGCAGTACCAAAGACGATTCCGGTTCGGTTCCGAATTCGGTTCGAAATGCTCATCCCTAGTCATTCATATTTAGGAACTTTGTAACGTGTGTTAAATATAGTGATAGAATAGTCAACGGGCTCGTGGATTGGGCTAAGATAAATGGCTAAAAGCTATGTAAAGCTAGCCTTGTATAAGTTGTCATCCAATCCATGTCCAATCCAAGCCCAAGCCCATGGGGCTTTTTATCTTGTACTATAAATACCCCACAAAGTCTCATTTGAGGGGTGTGCTTGAGTGTGTTTTGTGTGTGTTTTCTTTCAAGCAATACAAGTTTCCTTTCATCTTGTTTTCTCTCTACATACACGAGTTACATCTTAAGTCACCATCTTTCTAATCTTTCTTCTTCATCTTATTTACGCATATGAGTATGTTCGTGTAGCTTGGTATACGCATATAGTTTGTGTTTGGTTCGTGTGTTCATCTTGTGTGAAGGTTGTATACGTGTAAGGTTGATGTAAAAAAGAGGTCCTACAATTGGTATCAGATCTCATCCTTTTAGAGAGAGAAAGTAGAGAGAGCACCCTAGGAATTTACCGCTTTGTAATAAGAAAGACATTTCATCTTAATGTAATAAACCTATGAACTCTGCTAAGTTTAATGAATCTGTTGAATCTGTTTGTTTAACTTGCAAGAAATCTTTAACTAATGTTCAAGATGATTGTGTTTCTAAGAATGTGATTGATAAGCATGTTCAGAAGAACTTTCCAAAAAGAACTTATGCTAAACGAATAGGAAGACTAGTGGCAAGACTTAGGCTTTACACTACTGATAAAAATCATAGTGTTTACTTTATGGATGACAGTTGGAAACCCACGGGTAGAATTTTCACACTCCAGAATGGTACAATGAGTGACAAACCAGAATACCCAGTCGAAAACTTCTTTGAGTGTGATCAGGATTTTACCTCTAACCCAAAGGAACCAAAATCAAAACGGTTTCCAAAATCTTCTTCTTCTGTTATTGGCAGGTTATCGAAATATGTCTTTGGATCGTCGACTCGGGTTTCTCCAAGCACATGACCAAGAATCAAGGCTGGATCAATTTCGTTTGGAAATTCATGGGAACCGTACGTTTTGGAAATGATCATGTAGCAACTATCATGGGTTATGGAGATCTACCTTTTGAAAATTATTTGATCACTCGGGTTTACTATGTCGAAGGGTTGGGACACAATTTATTTTCGGTCAGGCGATTCGTGATGCGATTTGGAGGTTGCTTTTAGGAAAATGCTTGCTTAGAAACTTGGATGACACTAATCTCTTAGCGGGAATCGTGATACAAACTTGTATGCTATCGACATTAACCAAATGGCCTCTTCATCACCAATATGTCTTATGACACGAACATACGGAACAAAGTCACGATTGTGGCGCGACGATTATCCCATCTCAATTTCGAAACCATCGACAAACTTGCCAAAGACAACATCGTCAATGGACTTCCAAAGTTCAAATACACCAAGGATCACCTATGTCCATCATGCGAACAAGGAAAAAGCAAAAGAGCATCATATAAACCCAAATTCGTACCTAGTTCGGAAGCAAAGTTACATATGTTGCACATGGACTTATGTGGCCCAATGAGAGTTGAAAGCATTAATGGGAAAAAGTATATTCTTGTTATCGTCGATGATTATTCAAGATATACATGGGTTAGGTTTCTAAGGTCAAAAGACGAAGCACCGTGGATCATCATCACCTTTTACAAACGTATTCAAGTACTTCTTCAAACTCCGATGGGGTTGTAAGAACGATAACAATGGCATTGAATTCACAAATCGAGAGTTAAGAACCTATTTTGAAGATGTTGGAATTGCTCATCGGACATCGGTTGTTAGAACTCCACGTGAGAATGGGGTAGTTGAAAGAAGAAACCGTACTCTTGTGGAAGCTCTTTCGCACAATGCTAATTTATTCCAATGCACCGTTATTTCTATGGGTGATGTTGTTGCCCGCTTGCTTCACTCGAACCGATCCTAATCCATCCAAGATTCAATAAAACCCCATATGAGCTAGTAAACAACGAAAACCCGATATCTCTTACCTTCACGTGTTTGGCGCTTTGTGCTATCCGACAAGCGACGAGAGAAGATCTAGGAAAACGAAAGCTAAAGGTGATATTGGAATCTTCATTGGATATTCAGATAGCTCGAGGGCATTCAGGGTGTATAACCGGAGAACTAGGAGGATCATGGAGACGATGAATGTGAATTTTGATGAACTTTCAAAAATGGCTTCTGAGAGACTCGCTCTAGAACCCGCACTAAACCCGCAGACTTCTGGACATATCAATTCAGGACTCGTATAACAAAGAGCTCCATGAACAAGAATGGGAGAATTTCTTTGAGTTAATGTTCGATGAATACTATAGTGGAACCTCGACAGATGCATCAAACCATCATTCCGCTGCACCCGCTCAACATCATCCACCACCACCAACAGATGATACATCTACAATGGTCGAAACCAATGCACCAACTCCATCAACATCATCTACATCTACTCCAAAGATCTCCAGTCGTCAAACGGTTTACCAGCAGTTGATGAGCAAAACCAAAACATATCATTGCAAGAAGAACCTACTCAAAACCGAGCGATGCAACGTTAGATGAAGACTTATTTGAAAACCCGTTTGCTACGGAATCGGTGAATCATCTTCAAGCTTACGAGAACCATCTAACTCGCTTTCGTATAATCTACGGTATCCTTCTACTCAAAGTGGAAAAAGACCATCCAATTGAACAAGTTATTGGTGAACCTTCACGGCGATTCGAGACAAGGCGTAACTTGCCACCGATTGCGACTTGTGCATTTACATTTGCTCAATTAGCAATATTGAACCGAACAACATTCGGGAGGCAATGGCGAGAAATGCATGGATAGAAGCAATGCGGAAGAACTTCTCAATACCGTCTACATGACTCTTGGGATTTGGTTCCAAGACCAATTAACATTCGCGTCATTGATCTCAAATGGTTATGGAAGAACAAAAGGGATGAAGAGATGAATGTAATTCGCAACAAAGCTCATCTTGTGGCCAAAGGATACGAGCAGGAAGAAGGGATAGACTTTGAAGAGTCATTCGCGCGGTAGCTAGACTTGAAGCGATCGGGATATTCTTAGCCTATCGACTCACAAAAACATCATGGTTTATCGGATGGACATTAAGACCGCGTTCTTGAATGGAACTACGAAAGAAGAAGTGTCGTGAGTCGACGAGAAGGCTTCATAGACATGGAACATCCGAGCTCGTCTACAAACTCAAAAGGCAATCTATGGCTTGAAACAAGCTCCAGGCGTGGTATGACGAACTCTCCTCTTTCCTTATCCTAAACAATTTCACTAAAGGCTGTGATCCTACCTTGTTTACACAAAATGCAAAACGACATTTTGATTGTTCATATTTACGTGGGCGACATTATCTTTGGGTCCACTAATCCGAATCTTTCAAAACATTTTGAAAATCTCATGAAAAGCAAATTTGAAATGTCCATGATGGGGGAACTAACGTTTTTTCTTGGTTTACAAATACATCAATCCCCACGTGGAATTTTTATTAATCAAGCTAAATATACAACTGAGATTTTGAAAAATCATGGTATGGATAATTGTGACTCGGTCGGTACACTAATGGTAACTTCACCAAAAATTAAAGCCGATTTATTTGGAAAACCTATCGATCCGAAGAAATATCAGAGCATGATTGGTTCTATCATGTACCTCACTGCTAGTCGACCCGATATTCATTTTGTTGTTTGCTTATTAGCACGGTTTGAGCAAAGCCTACCGCTGCACCTCAAAGAGGTTAAAAGGATCTTTTGGTACTGAAGACATCCATTCACATGGGACTTTGGTATCCGTAACCCGGATTTGATCTAATTGCCTTTTCGGATCACGGACCACGCGGTGATCAAGTTACAACAAAAAGTACATCGGGAGGAGCACAATTTTGGGTGAAAAGTTAGTCATTGGTCTTCAAAGAAACAAGATTGCCTTGCACTTTCAACCGAAAGCCGAGTATGTGTCTCTGTCTGCGTGTTGTGCTCAAGTACTATGGATGAGAACACAACTCACAAATTATGGCTTTACTTTCGATAAAATACCTATGTATTGTGACTTGAAAAGTGCCATAGCCATATCATGCAATCTTGTTCATCACTCAAAGACTAAGCACATTCGTGTCCGTTATCACTTCATAAAAGAACACGTGGAAGAAGGTATCGTTGAATTATTTTTCGTGAAGACAGATTACCAACTCGCCGATCTATTCACTAAAGCCCTTCCAAAAGAAAGGTTTAACGATTTAGTTCGACGAATTAGAATGCGAAGCCTAACCCCTGAGGAGTTAGAACGACTTCTCGAATCTTCTTGAAAATGATTTTTCCAAAAGCTTATTTGTAAATATTTTGAAAAACAAAATACAAAATTTGAAAAACCAACAAAAGCAAAATATAAAAATATAAAACTTTCAAAATACAAAACAATATAAAATCAAAATACAAAACAATATAAAATCAAAAATACAAAAATATTCTTCTACGACATGTCTCTCGTATAATCGATATTCTGTACGTTTCTAGAAATGTCATTTAACAATGATACGGACATGAAAAGATGCTTGAGCGAGAGTTCTTTAAATGTTTCCTAGAACATGTCGTTTCTCAAAATTTTCTTC
Source organism: Chrysanthemum lavandulifolium (assembly GCA_022545495.1). Taxonomy (NCBI): domain Eukaryota; kingdom Viridiplantae; phylum Streptophyta; class Magnoliopsida; order Asterales; family Asteraceae; genus Chrysanthemum; species Chrysanthemum lavandulifolium. The sequence continues at coordinate 119,740,122 of CM040243.1, forward strand.
ATAAAATGGCTTTTGTATACTTCAGTACGAAACCCGGACTAAAATTATGACTTTTGATTATTTCAAATCAAAACTCGTGTTTTTAAAGAAAAAATCAAGTGTCCGCTTCAGTGCACTACATTTAAAACTGGTGAGAAATCATCATCATCATCTTGAGCACCTTTTTCAAGATTGTTCAAAAAGATTTTCAAAATCTTTCAAAATATTTTGTGCTCAAGATAACTCCCTCTAAAATCCTTTAATTGATTATGATTTATTAAAGGGGGAGTATAAAACCAAAATGTTCCAAATTCGTGCTTAAATCAAATCCGTTTGTCTCCCTAAAAGATTCTAAAATGTTGTTTAATCCGTTGATATAAAAAATATCACGATTATTCTATTTTTGAGGGGGAGGAGACGTGATTAAAATGTGATCAAAAAGTTTAATGTTCGTTGTTTGAATCTCAAAATAGCTCGACTCAGTTGAAACCAATGAATTGACGAGGAATCAAAGTCAGTAAATGTACCATTTCGAGAAACTTGTGATAGACATGCACTTTCATGGGTCTAACCACCTTTTCAAGGAGTGTTTACATCTTCAAGTTAGTTATTAGAGCTAGTTGTCACCTAAAAACTGACAATGGAACTCTTTAACTTAGCAACGTAACCGTGTCTCGTGGGGAATTGTCTATCATGAGCAGATCAATTCAAAAGTGCAAACTCTATCCTCACTGTGCGATTTACATCAAAATTATAAGCACATGTGAAGGGGTGTTTTTTGAAAATATAAAACTCTTGGAGTGTTTCAAACATGTTTTCAATTCTAAACACTCGAGAGATTTTCAAAAAGGTTTTATGGCAACATGGGACGATCATGGAGTTATAAGGTGACTAAGGATAGGATATTAGTCCTATGATCCGCCCGGTAGGAAGGATCTACCCAAGGACACCACCAATAGTTAGTATTAGAAGTCCTTAGGTATGATTGGAAAAAAAGGAGTAATGTAAGAAAGGAGAAAGAAGGGTTGAAGAATCAAAAGAAAAGTAAAAGAAAAGGGTGAAATAAAATAGCCCTCCATATTCAACCTTAGGCGTAAACCGGGTTCAATTCATCTCACTCTTGGTTGTCACTAGATGACACTAGTATTGAAGACAAAGGCGTCATGGACCCGATGGCGCCTTTCGCACTAAACCCTCTAGCCACTCAATTCCTCTCAAAAGGGATTTGTTTCATTCTCATTGGGAACCCTACATAATCTATCGACTTTCTCTTAGAGATAGTTGATATTGAAGAAGGAGACCCTCTTCCTAGTCTCCGCTCAGGAAAACCAAAATGCACTAATTGAGTCTAGAGCCATGAGATTCATTAAAAGATCTCATAGGAACACATGACATTTCATCGCTTGTTGTTCATCAATAAGGACACAAGTGGTATATTCTAGAGTCCTACGCAGATCTTAGCAATCTGCCAAAACATTTATGAGAAGATTCACATTTGTGATCTTCAGTGATTGAATGGAAACTCCTGCCAGGGTCAACATCAAGCAGCCGAGACAACAGGTCACTTTGGTAACTCCCCGTGGATTACACTTAGTGTGTATTAAATGGTCTCGATCGTGGGGTGATGCTTGATGTACCTCAGCTGACTCACTGAATTGTAGGTGTGCCCGATTTTGTCGTGTTATCTCACTTGTGGGACTCTAGTTCGAGAGCGGCCTTTGTGAGAATTAGAGGCGTGTTTTCACACTATCTCATTAACACTCGAAATTCAAAGTTGTAAGCTGGATTATTTCTAACACGTGTTTTATGTTTTCTTCTTATGGATGCTCGCGGGAGGACGAGATCATGCAGATTCTCCACATGCTCATACCAACAACACATGAAAGTTCTCATCAAAATCAAAGGCAACACAAAGTTAAAGATGATTCTTCGTCAATGTCAAAGAATCTACAAAGTTTAAAGACTCAAGAACTTCATCATTGGTAATTCAAAGTCAAATAGAAGTGTGAGCATGTTGGAGAAAGACGTGGAGACACCTAACCAACGAAGTTGACAACGGAGACAACCACATTAATTGATCACAAAGCATGAAGGAACAAAGAATCAAGACTATTCTATATCTACACACAAAGTTCAAGCTCAAGGAAAGTAAAGACCTAATCAAGTGGAGCATCTTTTGAATGACCACCCCTTAGGGGGAGATTGTTAGCCGTAACATTTTTATTAGAAGTGATGGTCATTCATATTTAGGAACTTTGTAACGTGTGTTAAATATAGTGATAGAATAGTCAACGGGCTCGTGGATTGGGCTAAGCTAAATGGCTAAAAGCTATGTAAAGCTAGCCTTTTTAAGTTGTCATCCAATCCATGTCCAATCCAAGCCCAAGCCCAAGCCCATGGGGCGTTTTATCTTATACTATAAATACCCCTCAAAGTCTCATTTGAGGGGTGTGCTTGAGTGTGTTTTGTGTGTGTTTTCTTTCAAGTAATACAAGTTTCCTTTCATCTTGTTTTCTCTCTACATACACGAGTTACATCTTAAGTCACCATCTTTCTAATCTTTCTTCTTCATCTTATTTACGCATATGAGTATGTTCGTGTAGCTTGGTATACGCATATAGTTTATGTTTGGTTCGTGTGTTCATCTTGTGTGAAGGTTGTATACGCGTAAGGTTGATGTAAAAACGAGGTCCTACATACGTTGTCTGGATTCTAGATCTGGGCCGTCTGAGATGAAAACTGTGAATGACGCCTCCTTATTTAAAGCGAGACGCCGTCATGTTATAAGACCATAATTTTCACTGAGCCGTCGCATGCATGTTTTGATCAAGTCTTCATAGAGGAACGGCGTCGCCCTTTGGTTGGGACGCCGTCTGGTACTGTTGATCAGCTTTGAGTGGCTTCGATCTTGACTTTGCTATTTTCTTCATGTATTTGCTCATTTTCGTCCAAATGTGCTTCATTTCAGCATTTTGCTTCCAAAAGACCTAAAAAGTGAAAAGGAATGAAATTAATCAGTAACGGATATAAAATTGATCGATTTAGGGCTTAAATGACCCCCTAAAAGTGTACGTTTTAAATCCTTATCAAAGAACAAACCATGTTCTTAGTTTTTACATTTTTGTATGTGTCCTATGTACCACTACACTTTGTCATTTATTACAAGGCTTTGTTTACGTATCTTAGCTCTCCATCTTGTTTCTCGTCCCATACAAGATTTTATTACATGTTACTACTAACCTTTTCTTTGTAGGTATTATATTTTCTCACTTGACGCCCAATTATAGGGGGAGCTACCGTCAAGGGGGAGTTAGTGCTTCGTGGATTATACTATTTTTTTCCACACTTTATTTATTCGTTAGGTTCGCTTTTTGTTTCGACAAAAAGGGGGAGAAGAAGTAAAACTTACATATGCTTTCAAAACATACATCTAATCTTAAGTTTTACTCATCATAACATTATGCTTTTTCATCAACAAAAAAGGGGAGATTGTTAATACAAATAAACCATAAAAAACGTTTATTCATATTTAGCGATCTTTTTGTTTTTTGCTGATAACAAATATAAAGTTATCATAAGTAAAATTATAAGGATACATGTTATTTTTGTAAAGCATTTACATACAGTCATTTAACATAAATTGTTGTAATAATTCATTTTGTTGTAATAGTTTATTATGATGGGTAATATCCAAGACCCATGACCTATACCCATGGAGCAAATCCATAACCCATACCCATGATCCAATGTCTAGATACATTGTATCTATTTGGGTACCCATGACCCAAAGTCCATGACCCATGACCCATGATCCATGACCTATAACCCAAATAAGGAGAAGCGTCCACGGATCCACAGGATTACATCGACGTATCCTTCAAGTAAGGGATCCGTGGGATCCGGGAATGATGAGTGTGTAAATACTCATCATTTTGGTCAATCTGACTATGAAACACTTAAAATGCTCGAAATGCATCAAAATCTTGAAAATATCTCAAAATTGTATTTTATATGTTTCGGATGCAAAATGTTTAAAATCGGATGAAAAATGAGCTAAGTTTGCATAATTGGCGGTTCAGGTCCCTAAGTTTCAAAAGTTGTCGAAATAGTCCCCGATCACTTAATTTCAAAGAAAAGTCACCAAAGGTCCTTTTAAAATCATAAGTTGTCAAAATTAGTCCTTTGGTGAAAAATATCAAAAGTTTTGAGAAATTACAAATTTGGTCCTTGAGTTTAAAAATTGGCAAAAATGGTCCTTGGAAATTTGAAAATGTCAAGTTTGGTCCTTGTACTATTGGAGCTTGTCACTTTTGGTCCCTTGGAACAACTTTGACAAAATGGCAGCCTTGGTCCCTTGTTTTTCAGAAATTACACAAAAGGTCCTTGATTATTAAACCTTTAAACATTTGGACCCTATCAAAACCCATTGTGACCCCTGCCAAGCCCTTTGGACCTCTTCATTTTGAACCCCCCTTTATAATATATTACCCAAGTCAAATATCCAGTCAAACAAACACCCCGCGCTTTTTTCTTTCTTCTTCACCAAATCCTGCAAAACCCAGTCCTCCCATCATTCCATTCAAACCTCACTCCCTTGTTCCCCACCTCAACAACCATCCAAGATACATTTAATGCTTCTTCAACACTTTCACTCAACCCCAATGGCAAATACACTTTTGGCGCCAAAATATGATCAAGCGGCCAATATCCTTTCAACTCGTCCAATGGTCTTGAATTGAAGTGGGGCCGCTTTCGGAAGTCAGTGGAAGTCTTTTGGGTATAAATAAAGGAGGAAGAAGGAAGAGAAAGAGTAGTAGTTAGTTTAATTTTCCTTGTATGTCGTTTTTTATTAAGTTATCTCAATTAGTGTTTTAAAATGTAATTTTAAGCTTTAATGTATTAAACATAAGCCACTTAGTCATTTTAACTCATTTCAAGTATCAATTTAAAGTTTAACTAAGTTTCACATTTTTTTGTGTTTACTGTTGAAGAATTGAGTTTCATGTTCTTAAATTAAAGCTTGTGGTAGTTTATCTTTAATCTCAAATAAGCTTAGTTAAGCTATTTATAGCTTTGTTAAGCTTACAAATCAATTTTAAGCAATATGTCATGTGGTCAACAAAAGTCAAGCGAGGTGCTAAAATTTGAATCAATCATGAATATGGGTCCTGCAGATTTGGTTTTGGTATAGAATAGCAATGGTTGGTTTGGTTTAAGCTGCTGCATAAGTTGGACCTCTTGTGAGTTTGTTTTTATTTTTTTTGCAATTTCAATAACTTAACTAGTTTGCATTTTCTTTGGAGTTGAATCTGTGATATTTGCTTGTCTAAATCTGGTAATGTAGCTGTAATTAGAGTATAATCTTGCAGTTTAATTGCTGGTTTAAGCTAGTGAGCAAGTAGGTGATTTAACTTTGCATTTCATTTTCATAAGCAGTGTTTGGATCAGGTTTTAAAACTGTGTTATAGTTTTGCTTAATGGTTAAAATCAGTTTCCTTAGCTTCATTTAAGTTCACTTAGTCCATTTCTACCATAAACTTGGAACTTAAAACCACAAAAGTCAAGATCACATTGAAACTGTCTTAATGTCATAACTGTTAGAATTTTGTAAAACCAAAAACTTGTTTTGTGTTTAGAAATCATAGGTATAGCTTTCATTAGCTTCATTTCATCATTTAACATCATAATCAGTCCACAAATTGAGTTCAAATCTCACAAAAGTCAAATTATCATAACTGTCAAAAGTCAAAAACATGAAAAAGTCAGTTTGAGCCCTCCTTGGATGATTTTTCATGGGTTCAGTTTTGGATCAAATTAAGTGAAACTTTGGATTTATATACTTCAGTTGGTCAAGTCTATTAATATGATTTTTATAGATTTTTAGAAATTTTGTACAAGCTTGAAATTAGCTTGTCAAATGGGGCTAAAATGCCACGTCCTTGACTCGATGAATCTTGAGTGCCTTGCAGTCTTCTTGAGCTTGTCAAAAGCTCAAAAGAGCTTATCTAGGTCTCATTTTTGGTTTACAAGTTCTTGGCCAGGTCTCCTTAAGGTTCCAACTTTTGGTTTAGAGTTTAGCTTATTAGAGTAGCTTATTCTTTGGCTTAAAAGTAGTAGCTGGAAACCTGTTTTTACACTTAAGCTCAATTCATCAAATCTGTTCAATCAGCTCAATAGAGGTTAAGGATAGTTGTAACTTGTTGCATTTGGGTAGTTATAGCTTATTGTAGCTTCTGTTTCAGTTTGGTGCCCATTTGGGACCTTTTGCTTATTCCAAGTGCTTATTGATAAGCTCTTTGCTTTGCAGTTTCAATTTCTTACACACAAGCATCTGTTTTTATATTTTTCTTAGATTCATAATATTAATTTAGACTTTTCTTGAATTTTTCAGATTTTTCTAAGTCTGTTTGGTATTTTTCTTCATTTTAATCAGTTTTTAAGCCTTTTTAATTAGCTTTTAATACAATTAAATCAGAAAAGTTTCAAAAAATAAGTTTTCAATTTTCCTAGGTTAAGATAAATATAAAAGTCAAAAAATATTTTTCAGATTTTCTTAGTTAAATTTGTATTTTTAGCAATTTAATTAGTTTTAAATAGTTTTAATTCATAGAAAATAGAAAAATAATCGAAAAAATATAAAATTAGTTTTGAAAATTCCTTTAGTTATTTTAGATTTTTCTAAGTCATAATTTCATTTTTCTAGCTTTATTTCATATTTTCTTGTATTTTAGGCTATTATTTAATAAGTAAAAATAGTTTTAATTAATAATAATTAGATAAATAGTTTTAAAAATAATTTTCTTTTCTAAAATTTTCTTTCATCATTAGGTTTGTAAAATGTCATTTTCATATTTTTAGGATTAATATTGCTTGATATCACATTTTCTTTTATGTCGTCGCGTAGTTTTTAATTTAAGTTTTATAAAAGAAAAATCAAAACATCATTTTACAAATAGTGATAGCGTTTATTTAATATATTTTATCTTTTAATTTTCTTTAATTTGCATTTAAGCCCTTGTAATTTATAAACTTTTTACGTAGTTATAATCATTCAAAACCTCTTTTCCGTTCAAATCCTCCGATCACTATTCGTTTGGTGATTCATCGTACATTCGTTGGGACATAACGACTGGGAAACACTATACTCTCGATCTTCATTGCATTTGGTTCCAGCTGTTTGAAGTTTGTTACGGTTGGCCATTCACAGAGTGGCTAGCTTGCGTGATAAAACTTGACCGTCTGGGACCGAATCGAGAACAATAGAGTTTTCTTGCCTATATATAGTGAGCCGTTTCTTCATTATAACTCACCCCTCTTCTTACAAACTCTCTCATATATTACTTCTTTATTCTAATCCTAGATCTATTGATCTATCTAGTAGCTCTCCTTTCTTTTGTTGTGATTATCATATTGGTCCTTCTTAAAGGCGAGATCATGAGATACTACAAGTCATCCAAGCAAGGGGTCCTTGATTGATTTTTTCCTCGACAAGATTTCGGTAGCAATATCTAGTATTTCATATTTCACATGGTTGTTGTGTTATAGTTGTGTTAGTTTGGTCCTCCGTGTTAAGGACTCGGTATTTAGCTTTGTACATGAAAAAGTGTAAGCGACGTTGTGAGGCTTCTCCGCCGTGTTGAAGGAGCTTGTTGACATAGTGCTTGAACTCTCGACTAGGTGACTTGGGGAGTGGAGTTGGGCAAGGAAGGTGTCCTTGTAGCCAAACCACCATAAATCGGTTGTGTCATTACTTTCTATCCTTTACTCTACTTGCTTTCATTACTTACATTACTTATTGCTTCATACTTTCTATCCATCCATACAAATTCACATAAAAGATCGAATCTAAAGTTTTTGAAACTAATTTAAAATCGGAAAAACTATTCAACCCCCCCTTTCTAGATTTATGTAGCAAGATCTTGTATTTCATATTTCACATAGTTGTTGTGTTATAGTTGTGTTAGTTTGGTCCTCCGTGTTAAGGACTCGGTATTTAGCTTTGTACCGGAAAAAATGTAAGCGACGTTGTGAGGCTTCTTCGCCGTGTTGAAGGAGCTTGTTGATATAGTGCTTGAACTCTCGACTAGGTGACTCGGGAGTGGAGTAGGGCAAGGAATGTGTCCTTGTAGCTGAACCACTATAAATCGGTTGTGTCATTACTTTCTATCCTTTACTCTACTTGCTTTCATTACTTACATTACTTATTGCTTCATACTTTCTATCCATCCATACGAATTCACATAAGATCGAATCTAAAGTTTTTAAAACTAATTTAAAATCGGCAAAACTATTCACCCCTGCCCCCTTCTAATTTTCCACAGTACGAGTTGGTGATAAAACAATAAACAATCGGCAGAATTGTTCACAAAAGAAAGGAATGAGCGTTTCCCAATGTAGATGCATTAAATGAAATATGCACTTTATATTGCATCTTCCATTAGATTTGTGACACGCACTCACCTAACCCCACTAGCAACTACCTCGTACTAGTATAAATAGGAATGTTGGTCGGAGTAAAAGTCTTGTCGCTTCATATTATAATTATTGTATTTATTGAAGTGCTTTTAACTCCCTGATTAAACTTACAAAAATCTCTTAGAGATTATAAGTTCACTTGCAAACTTAGAGTTCTAAGTTTGCATGTTCATAGAGCTGGTTATACATTGTCGTTCAATTAAGTGTTCTTTCGCACAACACTTTGTAATTATTTGATTTATATCAATAAAGAGTTATACGTTGAAAAGTTATATTGTGTTGTTACTTAAACTGCTTTAACCTTTATTTTATTTAAACTGACATTATTTGGGACAAAGAGTAACTTTGGTATATAATAACTCGATCGATCAATTATTTGTCTATGGTTTATTTATTAGAAATTTGTTTAGACTCTACCAACATGATTTTATTTTTTCAATTTATAAACGGATCGAACAACCAACACCCAGTCACTAATGCATGGGAGAATGTTTGCATATGGCTGTAGCGTCATTACACTCTACAAACTGACATAATGCATTTCAATTGATGTATAGGAGGTCACAAGCGATGGTGGTCGATTGCTCAATTCTGGGACGAGATTCAAACATATACATTTTGATTGATTGAAACAAGCCATCAAATATTGTTGTATAAGGTTAATTATTTATAATTTATAGATTTTATAATTAAACTAGGTAGTTTATTCGGTCGTGCATATGCACGACCCATGAGTCAATTACTAACTTTTATTTGACATATGAATAAATTAAGCCATAATATGCATCAAACATAGCAATCAAACACACTTACATAACGTATTCAAGTAGTTTTGCATCACAAACAAAATAATTAAAAAAAAAACAAATCTGATTATTTAAGAATATGAGATGCCAAATGACGGTACAATCGAGTCTTTCAAAACTAAGTTTCTATGATCTTTTGATATTTTGTGATTCATAAACCTATTTCCTATTTTTGAACAATCTAAATCTAACTTTTATATTCGTTGATATTTGTTTAGAAAAATCGTTGTTATGTTAATTACGTAGTATTATTGTTTTCAAATAGTTACATGTTTAACTTATCTATGCGTGGACAATAGTAAGAGGAGAGTTATTTTACATACTAAATTTTTCTCACATACTAAAGGACTCATTCTCACCATTCATCTAAAAATAAATCAATGAATAATTTTAAAATCATTTTAATATTTCACATATTTTTTTATAATTTAAATATTTCATGAACTGTTAATCGTTAGACAACACAAATTATACCATCACGACCAATATTTAATTATCTTTCTATAGACGGACACTTCATTATACTTTCGACATTTATTTTTTCTTTTTTTTCACCTTTTTTTTTCATTGTTGAAACTTTCATGAGAAAACACGTGATTAAACACTAATTTGAATATTCTAATAAAATCACATATGATATTAGTATTAAATCCACATATGATATATGTAATAAAATCATAATGTAATTTAACACCAACATCATATGTGATTTTATTAGTATATTCAAATTAGTATTTAATCACATCTGATTTCTTCATGCAAGATTCAACAACGAAAAATGTAAAAAAGAAGAAAAATGTGAAAAAAACAAACTTTTTTTGTCGAAAGTATATAAAAGTGCCATGCGTGTTATTTTTGTTACCGTCCAACATGTTAGGGTTATTGTGAATGTGAGTATTGGAACGATGAATGTAATTGTCTAATAAATGCTTGCAACAGTTCATCATAAGAAGAGGTATTTATACGTGTTATGAATTTCATTATTATCGAAGTTTGAAAAAACATCGATTTTATGTTCACAATTTGTCTTTTTTCAGACTCGAGTGAAGTGGGAAAAAAACTACAAAAACATATGAAACTTAAAGTCGTTGATATAATTGAGAAGGGATTACTAAACAATGCCCTCAGGGCATTGGTTTGAATTGTTGAACAAGAAAAGTTTGTCTTCAATGAATACAAAATCACATTCTATTAAGGTAATTTATAGCTTTATCTATTGTATATTAAATACATTTTTTTCATTTTAAAAGGAAATTTTGTGTTGAATTAATGCACTTATTGATGCAGGTTTTACTGACCATGTCTTAATATTTATAGTGTCTCGCTATACCTATGGTCTACCCTAATGCACTAACGGGCAGTGTACGGTGTACCCGGTCGTGTGTAGTGTAGTAAATGGTAAAGCCGAGGTCGTCCTAAGAGCTATGTGTGTCGGATAATTACTAAGTCTAATTGTCACTGAATATTAATGGTTTTGATAGGTATTTAATTAATTAAATTACTAATGCAGAATATAAAGTAAAAGCAAATAAATGGTAAATGGAAATCAATAAAGGAATAGTGGTGCTAACCTAGTTAATCCTCCTAGCTAGTTATGTCTACGTCTACGTACTTCCAATTACTTCAGGTGGGGTCAAATTCGAGAGGACAACATTTGGTCAATTCGCCCTAACCTATCAGCAAAGATGCCACCACAAGAGAAATCAGGCGCACCGTGATAAGTCCTGTTGATCCTGGTCCCCTAAGCCGAGTCATTAAGTACCGCTACATGCTAGATTCTAAATAGTGAGTGCCGGCCGTTAGGAACTTAGACACTACACCCCCAATTCTTAAGTTCATCCAAACGATAGGTGATCACCGGTCAAATCGCACAAGTAGAAAGGGTCGTTAGTTGGTCATATCTTACCCTTTCCGTCTCGGTCCGCTCACCTAGGGTCAGTTGGTCATATCTCCTAGGCAATTGGCCTCTATCGCCATTCAAAACTACCGAACCAAGGGTGACTACCAAATAACTATGCATGCATACACTTAGAAATAATTGTACGGAAGTAAAGGTAAACGCAAACAAAACATTTAAGGAATCATAACTAGGCTAGCACCAAAAGGTGCTCAGCCGCTCATATTAATCATGCAAATCAATTCAATATTCAAAGGTACGAAATACATGAACTGAAAGTAAAAGAAATAATAAACGCTAAAGCTTATCGTAATGGTGTGACTTCTCCTTGGAAACAACTCAGTATGCTTCCCTAGACACCCTTGAGCTTTTCCCACGTTCTAAGATTGTTGTGTGTGGAATGGGATACTTTGAAATCTTTGGAATTGTGGGGTATTTATAGGCCGTATGGGTTACTGGCGTAACCAATAGAGGAGTTACGCCAGTAACCTTCTATTTCTCCGTAAATGCACTAGATCGCTAGTTATGGCGTAACCTTATAAGTGGTTACATCGTAGTCTTGATAAACTCGGTTACGTCATAAGTGATGCGATGAGTTACGGCGTAAGTATCGGCGTGGAACCTCTTTTGACCTAATGGAGTTACGTCGTAACCTTTGGGAAGAGTTACGCCATAACCTCTTGATAAGTTGGACTTGGGTCACGCAATAGTTACGGTAATGTGATAGATGAGTTACGCCATAATTTCTTCAAAATAAGCATCCGTGATAAATCTTTAGTAATGTTTCCATTTCCGCGTCTCTTTAGCTCAAATGTTCGTAATTTACGAAAGTGGAAAACAATGGAAAACAAGCGTAAATCCATATAAATGATATAAATAACGAGCATTGTCGGGAAATTGACACTTAATATTCGGGACTATTTGATGTTATCAAATATCCCCCACTAGAACTCTAGATAGATTCTCAAGATATCGGAAAATATGAGTTTACAAATCCTTATGCTAGAATAAAATAAAGCCGAACACCTCACGAAAGGGGAACAAACACTCAAATCTCTCAACTATTCTAAGTGTCAATTTCGGGTGATCACTCAATCGCATACCATAGCATGTATTCTATCATAAGCTTGGCGGTTACACAAATCTCCACCACTAGAGTTAAGGGCTAAACAATTCTCGAAGGCAATATGGGTAGACACGACAAAGGTTAAGGGTGACTCGTCATTACTAACATGTCACTAAGTGGACAAAATCAATGATACATGATCAAATCCATGGCCAAGACACCAAAGATTGCTCGCTGCATCACCTAGACACGCTTCATGACTAAAGGGTAGGATAAGACATGGGATATATAATTGGTGAAAAATGAAAAACAAGCAGGTAGTCTAAATCTATAACTAAGTCATCACCACTTATAGTCCGCCTAAAGTTCAAGCTTAGAATTCCAGAGACATGATCATGAAATGCAAGGTAGATGTGTCATTAGAGGACGTCGTGATGGGCACACTACATTTTCTTCTTCAGTTGGTATAACTTCAACTCCAATCTTATAATGTGACCGAGGTGGCCTCCTCGATACTAAACAATAAAGCTCATACTATAGTGCTTATAAACAATAAAGCTCATACTATAGTGCTTATAACATCGTACTTTACAATATCATAATTCAATCAATTTTTTTTTTCCGAATCACATTTTTTTTTGAATCATAACTTAATAACATCCCCCCACTTGAGATGAACAATGGGAATTCGGGGGGTCTTCAATGATCTTCATAATTGTTGTCGATGAAAGCGTGATTTCCAAACCTTTCCACTCGAATCTTGAACTTAGGCAAATGATGACTTCCCAATTACAAATAAAGACTACGGGGTAGGCTAAGGTGTAAGGTGTAACGAAACAATATATTGGGTTGACAAAATGAAAGGAATGACTCGAGAAGGGTGTATCTAGGGTATCTTGCACTAAAGGGAGTGCAACAAAAGGGTTTCACATGGGGTCGAAAAGTCGAGGTGACTAATCGATAGACTCACAATGGTAGGTCGTTTGGGTGATAATCCTATATTATCGCCTTCTAAAACCGAAAAGTCCAAATACATCGAGCTAACTCAACATTCCTCGTCTATGGTCTCGAAATGATGCAAATGCCAAGTTCTAAAGTTTACAAGCTACCGGCACACTCATAATTTGGTGGATTTGGGGTAAAATATAGGAAACGGATAAGGCTAATATCACCATGTAATGTCAAGTGTTGTATGTGCTCGGCTAATGTCTAATCTAGTTAGGTTCGGAAAAACATGTCAAAATTTTAAAATGGCATAATTTTTTAAAATAAACTAGAAAAATGAGGGCGAAATAAAGTTCAAGAGATAATTCTACTCCCGTCCCCCCACTTGAATTGTACAAAGTCCCTATTGTACTAGGCATTAAAATAAAGGTGAAGAGAAAGGTAGAATTAGAGCGAGAACTTCCGTGAAATTTGCTCCAAAAAGAAGAAGGCCCACGAGAAAGGATCGTGCCTTCGTTTAAGCGTCATGAAAAAACTTCAATCACTGAAATCACAATACCGACAAGCATAATTCTAAAAGAAAAATAAAATGAAAAATAAACCTAACTCACTTCAGGAATCACGGTTGCATTTAGCGAATGCAACAAGCCTTTAAACCACTTGGTGTCCCAGTGGACGAGTGAAGTCTCGTGAGGTTTCTGAGGAACACACCCACAAAGTTCATTTAAAAACTAATACAAGGTTACTGTGATTTAAAATGAAAGAATTAAAGCGAGGAGAGTTACGTCGTAGCTCCTATGAGAGTTCTGCCGTGTGGCAAAACTGTATGAGTTGTGAAGCGAATAGTTATGGCGTAACCATCGAGATGGAATTACGCCGTAATTGGTAATCGTCAAGAATTATCTTTGCTAAAATGTTGGTTACTGGCGTAATCACCAAGATGAGTTACTGTAGTAACTCTGTTCGAATCGACAGCTGCAGTAGATTACTTCTTTGTCTCCTACAAAATGGTTAGAAAACACAAACCCAATGAAAGGAAATAAAAAACAAAAGAAAGGGATAATTCGGGTTGTCTCCCGAAGAGCACTTTTCTTTATTAAAGAGTCTTTAAGTTAGACTCGAGCAGCAGGACTCTATGGGGTCTTTGGACATCCCCGACTTCTTCCATGTCTTTCATTGAATAGGGCTGGTCCCAAACATGCGGTGAAACATAACGAGTCATGGAGTATCTTTTTTGTAGAAAATTAGCTCGTGCCCATTCGAAACGACACCTAGCCTTCTCTTCCTTATCAATTTGAACATACCCAAACTTTACAAGTAACCAATTTTCAAATGAGATTCCCCCGTATCCTACATTGCTCCTCTTATCTTCGTCAAAACATGCCCATTCTTTGCGTTTGAGCCATTTAGGTTCAGGGTCTTGCGATTGGGGTTACATGTAGGCCATGCCAAGGTGTATTCATCGTGCATCATAATTGGTTTGCAGAAATGTATGGTCCAGTTAATGTCGGAGAACCATTCACAAAAAGCATTATGCTCTTGTAACCACTTTTTTCTGATATCTTCTTCTTTTTCCCAACACCACCAAACTTTTGCAGCTTCTTTAATCGTTCGAATGAGATACTCCCCTCCTCCATTACATCCTTTTTGGAAAGGGGAACATGTGGGAAATATTACTCTGGTCCCTTCAGGTAAAGAAACACAATAGTGAACTCTTCCTTTTACAACGTAACTAGGAACAGAAAACGGAATCTCTTCCTCATTATCTTCATTGTCGCTGGATTCGGACTCCTGCAAATGGCTAAAATATGAAGGTGGAAACCTATCGAGTCATCTAATTCTATTTTTGGTGGTTCCTTTGTAACGATTTTGTCTGGCTCAAGGCTCAAGGTTTTATCCAATTTAAACTCCACAATATCTCCATAGATTCCACCGTATTGTGCCAATGTGTCAAGGAAGGGTTTACCAAGAATCAAATGCTCCTTTTTGTTGAGGTAAATTTATCGACCTTTACGCACATACCACCTGTAATACCTAAAGGGGTAATCTTAGTTTCAGTACCTAAATCAATCACGATATCCGTTTCCCAAAGGTGGATTATCCTCAGTTTTAAGAATATGGATAGAGGCATGATGTTTACACAAGACCCAAAGTCTACTATCCCCAAAATATCAATTTTACCAGCAGAACATGGAATGATTACCTCGCTTGCGCTAATATCCTTAACCGAGAATAAACTGGATCCTAACCTGGATATGCCTTCCGGAGCATGGTTACGCCGGAACTCAGGGAAGTAGTTACGGCGTAACTCTTCCTGTTGGTCGGTATTCGCGACATCCAATATGTCGATTGAAGAAATACATTCCTCAATCACTTTTTGAGAATCATTGGTAAAAACAGCATTGCATTCCTCCTTGCGCTTGGCTTCATTAAGTTCAATTTCATCAATCTCAGCACTGAGTTTTTCGATCATTGTTCCAAGATTTGTTAGGGTTTCGTCGTGCCTGGAAAGATTCTTGTTAGTGTTTTCCTGGAAACCCTTTAACAAAATATCTTGTTCTTTTTGTTTCTAGGTCGAAGTCTCCAGGAATTTGTTAATTGTTTCTTCAAGGCTGGGCTTTCTTTCTCCATAAAGCACACGGTTGTAATTTCCACGATACGCATTACTATTTCGATTATCACCGTAAAATGGTCGATTTTCTCCATACTTAACTTCTTCAATATCCTCTTCGTCCGTATGAGGACAATTCTTCGTAAGATGTCCTCCTCCGCAGCTTTCACAACCCACTTGGATGGCATGAACGGTTTCTCTGACCTTCAGCATATCTCGACTAAGACTTTCAATTTTACTAGCGATTGCTGCAATTCCGTTGAAACTTCCGCCTTGGTTTCTTTTACTTCCACCGTCGTGCCATTTTTGAGAATGGTCCGCCATTTTTTGAATGGCTTCAATTGCAGTAGTAGGAGTCATGTTCGGGATATGTCCTTGATAGTCCATCATCTGTCTTGTAGTTACATCTATTCCTTTGTAGAAAATATTGACCTTCTGCTGGTTATTTAGATCATTGGTAGGACACTTATAAAGAAGATCGTTGTATCATCCCAAGCTTGATCTGAGTTTAGTCGTCTTCTTGTTTGAAATTATGGATCTCGAAGAGTTGAATAGAAATCTTTGATGGCGGGCAATATCTTTGAATAAAGTGTTTTTAGTAACGCCAAAGTATTAAGCGCCCGTGGGCAATCTTCGATCCATCTTCTAGCCGCTCCATGAGAGTCATAGGAAGACCCTTAGCATAACAAAGATCATGAGACACGCCGAAATGTTGAAAAGGCTAGCGACGTATAGGACATCTTCAACGTGCTCATATCGTCTTCGTCCTGTTTCACGAAAAGGGTTAGCGCGAAGCTCCTCCATAAATTGGTCTTTAATCTCGAAACGAACATCCGCTCCGATTGCTGGGTCTTACGAGACCCGACCTTGATCTGCTCTCGTCAACGCCAAGTATTCCTCAAGAGTGAGGTCATCGATGTTAACAACTTCCATGGTACCGAAAACTTGAAATGTGATCGTGAGAAAAGTTTAAAATGAAATGAAAGACTCAATATTAATCCTAATATAGCTCCCGTGGCGCCAAAAACTTGATGCAAGTTTTACTTGACAAGGTCTTAATATTTATAGTGTCTCGCTATACCTATGGTTCACCTTAATGCACTAACAGGCGATGTGCCGGTCGTGTGTGGTGTAGTAAATGGTAAAGCCGAGGTCGTCCCAAGAGCTATGCGTGTTTGATAATTACTAAGTCTAATTGTCACGTAATATTAATGGTTTTGATAGGTATTTAATTAATTAAACTACTAATGCGAAATATAAAGTAAAAGCAAATAAATGGTAAAGGGAAATTAATAGAGGAATAGTGGTGCTAACCTAGTTAATCCTCCTAGCTAGTTATGTCTACGCTCACCTACTTCCAATTACTTGGTGAGGTCAAATTCGAGAGGACAACATTTGGTCAATTTGCCTAACCTATCAAAGAAAGATGCCACCACAAGAGAAATCAGGCGCACCGTCATAAGTCCTGTTGTTCCTGGTCCTCTAAGTCGAGTCATTAAGTACCGCTACATGCTAGATTCTAAATAGTGAGTGCCCGGCCGTTAGGAGCTTAGACACTACACCCCCAATTCTTAAGTTCATCCAAATGATAGGTGATCAGTTGGTCAAATCGCACAAGTAGAAAGGTCGTCATTTGGTCATATCTTACCCTTTCCGTCTCAGTCCGCTCACCTAGGGTCAGTTGGTCATATCTCCTAGGCAATTGGCCTCTATCGCCATTCAAAACTACCGAACCAAAGGTGACTACCAAAGAACTATGCATGCATACACTTAGAAATAATTGTACGGAAGTAAAGGTAAACGCAAACAAAACATTTAAGGAATCATAACTAGGCTAGTACAAAAGGGTGCTTAGCCGCTCATATTAATCATGCAAATCAATTCAATATTCAAAGGTACGAAATACATGAATTGAAAGTAAAAGAAATAATAAACGCTAAAGCTTATCGTAATGGTGTGACTTCTCCCTTGGAAACAACTCAGATGCTTCCCTAGACCGCCTTGAGCTTTTTCCCACGTTCTAAGAGTGTTGTGTGTGGAATGGGATACTTTGAAATCTTTGGAATTCGTGGGTATTTATAGGCGGTGTATGGGTTACTACGTAACCAATAGAGGAGTTACGCCAGTAACCTTCTATTTCTCAAAGAAATGCACTAGATCGCTAGTTACGGCGAACCTTATAAGTGGTTACGCCGTAGTCTTCGATAAACTCGGTTACGTCGTAAGTGATGCGAGAGTTACTGGCGTAAGTATCGGTGAGTGGAACCTCTTGACCTAATGGAGTTACGTCGTAATCTTTGGGAAGAGTTACGCCAGTAACCTCTTGATAAGTTGGACTTCGGTTCACGCAATAGTTACGGCGTAATGTGAGAGATGAGTTACGCCAGTAACTTCTTCAAAATAAGCATCTTGTGATAAATCTTTAGTAATGTTTCCATTTCCGCGTCTCTTTAACTCCAATGCTCGTAATTTACCTGAAAGTGGAAAATAATGGAAAACAAGCGTATATCCATATAAATGATATAAATAACGAGCATTATCGGGAAAATTGACATTTAATATTCAAGACTATTTGATGTTATCACTTATCCAACGCCTTTAGGGCACTTATTAGACAATCCCAATTGAGAATTATCAAGATGATAGTTAATATTTAATTTTAAACAATTATAGTATGGATTTGTTTATTTGTGTTTTGGATTCCATATTAGAATTATATCATAAATTTGTCTATATTTTTACTTGTACAATACGATTCTATATATTTAAGAAATTAAACCTAATCTAACAAAAAATAAACTCAAAGCTCCGTGCGTGCACGGGGATCTAAAACTAGTATATGTATAAGGAACAACTGTTATTTGTAACGATGGCACATTGGCACAAATCAAGTACTCCGTATGTCGTTACATACAGTAGAATCTAAGAATCGGTTATATGGCCTTACATACCTGACAAAAGGTTAGAAATTGATTGTCCGAACTCCGAACAGGTCCATAAATCAACATAAATTTTATTGTGATTACATATTTCCTTTGGCCTACTTTTAGTTATGGATAAACTTCTTTGCTTGCTGATCAATCTGATCGGTTTTAGAGGTCAAGCCTTGTTGCTGCTACTTAGTTTAGGTTCAATTTGTATCCTTTTCCCTTAATGTTGTAAAGTACAAACACCATGAGAAAAGGTATCAAAAAGAACGTTGAATTCTGTCATTTTTACCTGCATGTCTTTATTTTTTTATGGAATCTTGAGCTATTGACTGATTAGGGGCAACTTGATATAAAACTTCTTTTGGTTGGAAAAATTAAAGTAGATTTTTCTCTATACTCTCATAAGAAAACATAAAAGTAACACTGATAGGATCATCCCTAAAAGTCAAATTTCAATTTCCCATAAGGCTACAAATCCACAACAACTCTTTTAGCCATCCCTTTGTATGACACAAAACTATTCATAGAGTGTTGACTGCGATTTCTTCCAAAACACTCAAGTACCATCACTTCGTTTAATGAGATGGTATTGTTATTCTTCTTCTTTTCTTTTTATTTGGTTAAAAAAAATGACAACTCATATTTATACATTAAGATAAACTTCTACAATACATATATTGTAACCTACTGTTAAGTATCAAATAAAATTATGATAAAAAGTTGAGGATAATAAGGCAAACAGAATTATTGAGTGCTTATAAAGATAGGCGTTTCATCGTTAGACCAAAACCATTTGATAAACTACCCTTCTTTCTTAAAAGTGATCGTATGAGAAGATATAAACAAATAAAAGGAGAAAAAGCAAATAAATGAATATTAACAAAACACAATCATGATGAATTTTGTGTGTGAAACTGAAATGAATGAAATTTGAAAAATAAAACAAAAAATATGATGTCTAAACAATAACTAAAAAACACATTTTCTTTTTTTTGCAAAAAAACATTTTATATAATAAAAGAATTACATCATTTCGGAATGTTTTTGTAAAACCCTTCTCATTGAAAAAATATTTGGGCCAATAGGAGAGCTCGATTTCGCCACGTAAGCAAAATCGTGTGATGTGATTGATGAATAAAAGTCAAAATTAAATTGATTTTAGTCAAACTTTAAAAATTTTGGTTGATAAAAAAAAAAACACATAAAAATATAGGTGTCAAATATGTGAAAATAAAAACTTAAAAAAAGAGGGGGTAATTAATAAAACTTTAGTTGTTGAATTTTTAAAAATTATATAGAGTTAAATGTAATATTATAAGTCTCAATGTTTTTTAATAACTTTGGATTATAAACAAATATCCCCTTATACTTTATATCCTTTATACTTTATATCTTAAAAAAATACAATGTATATGTTGTTTTAAAATAACAACATATAAATTTGCATAAGATTTAAGTATCAAATTTTTTACTATATACGTTCAATAAGGACTAATTTATTTCATTTTTAAAAGTTTAACCTATGTAAACACGAGTTTACATTTTAAATACGGCTAAATTACTGAAAATGGGAATATAATTATGAAATTGTAAGCACGGGTTAATTGAATATAAAAATAATTATACGCGATTGTACTTATAATAATGACTCATGTAATTCTTATTTATTTATATAAGGATATCTAGAATAACATTTTTTAAAAAACTTTAAGGAGTATACTTTAACTTTATCAATGCTCATTATGTGCTATTAAACTTGCATCATGTGTATAACATAATATCAGTAGTGAAATTTAAATAACAACATCAACATCTTTGTCAACTAAATAAAATTAAATCTTGAATTACCTAAAAGAAATTTTTATAAATATTTTATCAAATTCGAATGGATATTAATGCATAATGAAAAACTCGTGCATAAGTATTAGTTGTACTTATATCACAATTTTCATAGGCAAATTCTTATATGTGTATATACTGAACTAAAATGTTAAAATAAATTTGATTTATGTGTAAATTTCGTTCGTGCACGAAACTTATAACTATATAATTATATGCAATTACCTTTAAAGACACAATATTCAGTATTAATACAGAATAATTTTTTTTATCAAAACCCCGTGCGTGCACGGGTATTATAACTAGTAGACATTAGAGTACCTCGTAGTTGTCATGTTATTTAGGAGGCTACACTTTTATTTTTTTCTCTTGAAACCTGCAACAACACCACCACTAAACCCCAACCTAATAGTGAAAATGAAAATTTTGAGATTTTATGAATCCAAGAGTAAATATATCAACAAAAACAAACAAAACACAACCATCAAGCATAAACATCGAAATAAATAGTTGTGTAATAGATACAATTGCCAACTTTTTTGCAATGCAATCATCTTCGGTTAAGGAATAATAACTTCTATTATTCCCGAAGAAACAGAGAGAAGAAAATAATACAACTCTTACTTTGTTTTTATAGCTTCTCCATCCTTGCACAACTCCAAAAATACAAGCCAAAACCAAACCTACACAAATCATGTACATGTAAGTTTAGAATATATGTCAAAATCAAATAATATATAAGTAAGGAAAAGAAAGATGATGTTAACATGGTTGTAAAATGGTGTCACCGGAATATGGCAACCGGGCAAGACAGAGGTTGAGAGAGTTGAGAGTTGAGAGAGAGATATGATGGTGTGAGTGAGAAATAAAATGAATGTGAATCTGATGAGAGATGGAAAATATAGCGGAGGAAGGTGTATCAAGTGTCCAATGCTTACATGTCTTGTTTGAAGGCTATATTGATGCTTATGTGTCTTTATTTGAAGGTTATACAGTGGTTTTGAGCCTCTTGCTTATAATATAGGTAGATTCCATCAATATGAGCTATTTTGATACTATGATCATATGAAAAAACCATTTCAATTCCTACAAAGTAGCCAAACACGACAATCATTAGCATCCACCAAACATTAAAATATTTTTTCTTTCTTTGTGTCTATTCTTCTCATTCTGTATCACATTCCCATTCCTTTTTATTGCTTTGTACCAAAAAACCCCTTAAAGAAATATAAATTGATCATCCCATGATGATTTTTTTCATAATACCTATTTCATTATTATGTTGTCGCCTTTAATGCATGTTTTTAACTTTTAAACATGAATAATTATATAAAGACTTTAACATATATGACTAAACTCATGCCTGATCCATTAATAATTTATGATTTAACATATCCATTCATACATTTTCTTTATAAATCTTCACTTTTAATTTTTTCACTTATCATCAATTTGTTCTTAAAAATCTCTTTAATCATACATTTTAAGCATAACAATAGTATTTTTCTTTAAACATAAACTTCTTTAGAGCTACAGATAACAAAACAATTTTTTTTTTTTGATTAATTTCGATATCATTTCTTATATTAATTTACTTTCATGAAATGTTATTGAATGATAATGTCTGATATTTTTTTAACGATGTTTAAATATATAATGTGAAATTAACATATATCTTAAAAGCATCTAAATGTAAGATTGAACGATATCGTATATACAATATTTTTAACGCATGTTTAAATATATATGAAATTTCTAACTAAAAAAAAGAAAAGAGATGAAATATGAAATTGTCCTAATTTTTAAATTATTAAATGATCAAATTGGATCTCCACTAGGTCACCATTTTATACTAGTACAAAAAGTTCTTTTAACCCATGAACAAAACCGTCAATAAAAAAAAATAAAAAAAATCCCACCCAAATCATCACCATTATATAAACACCAACACTTCGATCCAAACCCCCCCATTCATTCATTCTTCAAAACACACACTCTCAATTCCTTCACACATTTTACTCTCTATAAATACCGTTTGTTTGTGCGATTAGGGTTTCACAAACAAAACACACACAAACACCTTCCCACTGCGTGTTTCGCTTTTTTAGGGTTTCATCTCCAAGAATCGCAAAATGGGCGGAAACACCATAGTATCAGACGACGAAGGTATTAGTTCTTCGATTAAACACCATTTGATTCGATTCATAAAGTTAATTTCTGTTTCAATGTGTTAATTTCGTTGATTTTGAATGTTTAGATGAGATTGAGGTCGAGGAGGAAGATAGGGAGGAGCCTGAAGGTGAAGCGATTGAGCCCGAAGATCGCGATGATGACGATGAAGACGACGAAGAGGATGGTATTGGTTAATTTTGTGTTAATTGATTGTGTTATGGATGTTGATTAGGGTTTTGGTTTTTTTCTAGGGTTTTTTCCCCAATTTTGTGACTTTTGATCGATTATATAATATCAGTGAGAATCTGTGTTTTTTGTGATAGTTGCCGCGTTAGGATGTTTTGATGATATCGATTGTTTCATAACTTTTTAGGGTTTCGTTAGCAAATGGTTTCTCTGCTTCTGCTTATTTGCTTATATTCAAGTAGAAAAAAGATATTCTGATAAGCAGTTACGGATGTGCTTATGTCGAAGTGTCTTTTTTCGCTGAAATATATAACTTAAAAGCCATTTATATATGAATTTGATTGAATATTATTGCATATTCTACAAAATAAGCAAATCGAAACGCTGTTTTCTCAAGTACTTAATCTTAAGCAGCTTATGAAGAATTATGTTAGTTATGGATTGTTTTGGTAATAGTTTTGGACATGTTATAAGCGTTTTCCCAATTTTACGATTCATATTAGTTAAAAACATCTTTTTTATCGGTAAAGTTTGAGTTTTTGCGATGCTGTATTAGTTAAGGTATTTTGTCATAGTTGAGCTTGAAGGTTATATATTATAAGTTATTAAACATCCCTGTTATCAGTAAAGTCTTAACATCTTTTTAATAAAGTTTAGTGGGTGAATTTTAGTTCTTTTAGTTATTGGGGTGGCTGGGTATTACAAGAACCAGTGATATAGTTTTGCATGTAATTATATGATTTTGTGATAAAATGTTTGGTTTCTTCGTGTTTTGTTTTTCTGAGTCTTGGTTTTTGACGTGCTTCTGTTTATGGTGTTGATCAGAAGATGGAGATAATGAGTATGAGAAAGATGGTTTTATAGTGGATGATGTTGATGAAGAAGAACAGGACGAGGATGAGGCGGATAGTGATCGGGAGAAGCAAAAGAAGAAGAAAAGGAAGAAAAGGTGAATTTTTGTTTTATTTAATTGTCGTTCACATGTGAGTGTCATATCTTTCTAACTTGTGGTTACCAATCTTAAGAGAATCGGAGAAGAACTATGCTCTGGACGAAGATGACTACGAGCTCCTTGAAGATAACGTGGGCTACCGACGCTCAAAAGTTGTGAGTCTCAGAACTACACGAGTCATAATTTATATGCTCAAGATTTCTTGGTTTAATTGTTGTCTATGTTGTGATGTTTTATAGGAGAGTAAAAAGTTTAAGAGACTAAAGAAAGCAAGGGCTGATGCTGACGGAGGCCATTCTGGATTTTCTGACGAGGAGGAATTTGATGGAACTGGAAAGGCTGGGCGAAGTGCTGAAAATACGATCGGCCGTAGCTTATTTGATGATGATGGTATGTTTTTTTTGAATTTTTGATCTGAGATTCTATTTATCATTATTGTACAATGTTCTAGTTGATAAAGTTACAATTATCAGGTCCACCAATGGATGATATTGTTGAAGATGAGCAACCTGAAGAGGACGAAGATGGTGAGATTGGTGATGACGAGGTGGATGAAATGGCTGACTTCATTGTTGATGAAGAGGAATTGGACGAAAATGGACAACCAATAAGGTATGTCTTGCTGCTTAAATTACACATTGATGGTTTCTTGTTAATACTTTACACATAATGCAGGCGTAGGAAAGTCAAAAAGAAAACTTTCAGGCAGACTGGTGGAGTATCTTCAATGGCATTGCAAGAGGCTCATGACATATTTGGTGATGTCGATGAATTCTTGAAGCAACGCAAATACCAATTGGGACTAGAAAGGAGCCAGTATGATGAAGCTGGTGAATGGAAGGAAAGAAAGCTTGAAGACGAATTTGAACCAATCATTCTTTCTGAGAAGTACATGACTGAGAAAGATGACAAAATTCGGGAGATAGATATTCCAGAAAGAATGCAGGTCATGATTTGAACATACTAAATCTCTCTTATTTTTCTCTGTACATGTTTTGTGTATTGATTATGCAGCTTGTGTTTTTAGATCTCTGAGAAAAGCACTGGTCCTCCGCCAACAGATGGGATGAGTATAGCTGAGGAGAGTACCTGGATTGTTAATCAACTTGGATCGGGCATGGTACCTTTGTTCAGCAGAGAAGGGCATGAGCTGGCAATAGTTAAAGGAGATATTGTTAGGTTTTTGGAATTTATGCATGTTCAGAAATTAGATGTAAGCTCATACACCGCAAATTTTCCATCTTGTTGAATTTTGTACAATTTCTAACGTCGTTGGTATCAGGTACCATTTATTGCTATGTATAGGAAGGAGGAGTGCCATAGCCTTTTTAAGGACCCAGATGAAAAGGATAAGAAAAATAACCCTGACAAACCCTCGATGAAGTGGCACAAGGTATATTGCTCAATTTAGTTTACTTTATTTCAGCTAGTATTTTATATAAACTTATGGGATTTGGGATACGCTTTGCACAGGTACTTTGGGCTATATTGGAGCTTGATCGAAAGTGGTTACTGCTTCAAAAACGGAAAAGTGCTCTGCAGTTGTACTATAATAAGCGATTTGAAGAGGAACGAAGCATATACGATGAAACACGTCTTCATTTAAATCAGAAACTGTTTGATTCAATCACTGAGTCGCTTAAAGTTGCTGATTCTGAAAGGGAAATTGATGATGTTGACTCAAAATTTAACCTACACTTTCCCCCTGGTGATGTTGGTGTGGATGAAGGACGGTTCAAGAGACCGAAGAGGAAGTCACAGTACAGCATTTGTAGCAAATCTGGACTATGGGAGGTTGCTAGTAAGTTTGGCTATAACTCTGAAGAATTCGGGTTGCTGCTTTCACTTGAAAAAATGGTTAGCACTTTTTAGTTTTTACCTTTTGAAGTTCTATTTGCACAAAATGACAAACCACCTATGCTGATGCTTTCTTTATGCAGAGAACCGAGGAATTGGAGGATGCAAAGGAAACACCAGAAGAAGTAGCATTCAGGTTTACATGTGCAATGTTTGAGAACCCCCAGGCTGTCCTCAGTGGCGCTAGACACATGGTATTTTTTTTCCGGACATAATCCTATCCAATCTTAGGCCATAATTCAATCACATTATTACTGTATTCCAAACCCATTTTTTCTAAATTATGAATACAAATTTCACACAATTTTTTCTTCACATCATGGTATTTAAAATGACAATAGATATTTTATATTTTCGCGTAATAAAAAAATTCATTATTCTTAGTTCTGGTAACTTGGCTGGCCATAAATTCATAATTATTATTATTGTTACAGGCAGCAGTGGAGATTAGTTGTGAGCCATGTGTCAGGAGGCACGTTCGTAGCTTTTTCATGGATAATGCAGTGGTGTCAACGAGGCCCACTGCTGATGGCAGGGTTTCCATAGATGCAAATCATGAGTTTGCAGGTATCAAGTGGTTGAAAAACAAACCGTTGACAAGATTTGATGATGCACAATGGCTTGTTATTCAAAAAGCCGAGGAGGAGAAGCTTATCGAAGTCTTTGTAGAGCTTCCAGCATTTTTCCATGATAAATTAATAAATGATGCTCATGAATATTATCTTAGTGATGGCGTGAGTAAATCTGCTCAATTGTGGAATGAACAAAGAAAACAGATAATAAAAGACGCCTTTGATGGTTTACTTTTACCTTCTATGGCGAAAGAGGCAAGAGCATTGCTGACAAGTAGAGCCAAAAATTGGTTACTTATGGAATATGGGAAGTTATTATGGGACAAAGTTTCTGTTGCTCCTTATCAGAATCAGAAAAAGGAAAATGATAATTCATTGGATGATTATGAAGCTGCATCAAGAGTTATGGCGTGCTGTTGGGGCTCTGGGACTCCCGCAACAACATTTGTGATGCTGGACTCATACGGAGAAGTGGTTGATGTGCTATATGCTGGTGCTATAAGCATTAATGGTCAAAGTGCTAACGACCAGCAGAGGAAAAAGAATGATCAACAACGTCTCAAGAAGTTCATTACGGATCATCAACCTAATGTTGTTGTTCTTGGAGCTGTGAATTTGAATTGTGATCGGCTGAAGGATGATATATACGAGGTAAAGTCGTTTTTTTGCTTATTTAGTGGGTGTTTGGCTAAGCTTATATGGAGTATGAAAGTATTAGAATACAATAAGCTTATTCAATGCTTAATAGCATATTTGAGAGTCAAAAAGGCTTTTATTGGAAAAGCACTTAGAAAATGGCTTTTGCAGAAGCCATATGCTTTTGTGATAAGTTAAGCCAAACACCCCCTAACTGGACATCTTTTGCTTGTTCGGTTCTATGGTTGATGTTGAGGATTGATTGTTTGCATTAATTTACCAATTCTGTACCATTTTGTTCCGCAGCTTCTTTTTTGGATTCATTTGCAGTGATCGTGTTCTAACATCTTTATTTTTGATTATCAGATACTTTTCAAGATGGTAGAAGAAAATCCTAGAGATGTTGGCCAGGATATGGAGGATATAGGGGTTGTATATGGTGATGAGACTCTCCCACGCTTGTATGAAAATTCTCGTATATCGTCGGACCAGCTTCAGCCACAATCTGGTAATCAACTTCAGCCACAATCTGGTAATCAACTTATCCATTTGTGTTTAATGACATGCATTAAATATTATAACTAAATTCATCATCTTTTCAGGCATTGTGAAGCGTGCTGTGGCCCTTGGACGTTATCTTCAAAATCCATTAGCAATGGCTGCTACCCTTTGTGGACCATCAAGAGAAATATTATCTTGGAAACTTAGTCCTTTAGAAAGCTTTCTCACACCTGATGAAAAATATGGTATGGTTGAACAAGTTATGGTAGATGCAACTAACCAAGTTGGCCTGGATGTAAATTTAGCTATAAGCCATGAGTGGTTATTTGCTCCACTACAGTTCATTTCTGGGCTTGGGCCCAGAAAAGCTGCTTCATTGCAGAGGTCCTTAGTAAGAGCTAGTTCAATATATACCAGAAAAGACTTATTAAGCCACAGTCTTGGTAAAAAGGTGTTTGTGAATGCTGTCGGGTTCTTACGTGTTCGTCGAAGTGGAAATGCCGCTAGCAGTAGTCAGTTTATCGATTTATTGGATGATACCAGAATCCACCCGGAATCATACAGTCTTGCACAAGAATTGGCTAAAGATATGTACAATGCAGATGCTCAAGATGAAGTAAACGATGATGAAGACATGCTGGAAATGGCAATAGAGCATGTGAGAGAAAACCCCACTTTATTAAGACGTCTTGAGGTCGATGCATATGCCAAATCCATGAAACGTGAGAATAAGAAAGACACTTTAAATCAAATAAGATTGGAGTTGATACATGGTTTTCAAGACTGGCGAAGACCGTATGCAAAACCAAGTGAGGATGAGGCGTTTTATATGCTTTGTGGGGAGACCGAGGAGACACTTGCAGAGGGTAAAATCGTCCAAGCAACTGTCCGTAGGGTTCAACCCCAGAGAGCAGTATGTTTTCTTGAGTCGGGGTTGACTGGTTTACTTAGTAAAGACGACTATAGTGATGACCGTAGAGATAATGATTTAACTGAGAGGTTGAATGAAGGTGATATATTGACTTGTAAGATTAAATCAATTGTGAAAAATGAAAGGATCAAGGTGTTTTTAAGTTGTAGAGAGAGTGATTTAAGGAGTGACCGCTCTATAGAATACAAAAAGATGGATCCATACTATTATGAAGACCGTGACAGTGTAGAGACCGTCAAAGAAAAAGCCCGTAAAGCCAAAGAGTTAGCAAAGAAGCATTTCAAGTCTAGAATGATTGTTCACCCTCGCTTCCAGAATATTACAGCTGATGAAGCAATGGAGGTGCGTGTACAGTAATATCTGCCGATGTTTGGATAATCAGTTTTATACTATACTTATAAAAAAACAGAGAGTAAATGGTGAAATAAATTCATCAAATGATTTTTGAGACATCCCTCACTACCTTTTTCGTTAAGAAAATGCCATATTATGCATAAGTTTTGTTAATAAATAGAATTTGTTAAACACTTGAAACGACTAGCTATTACACATTTGATGGTTGCAATTTGAAACAGCAAAAGGACATTCGGACATTATCTCTGAGAGATTATCATGACTGTCCAAATCACGTAATCACTTTAAGAAGCACATCGATACACCACATACTAAAATATTATTGAATTTTATATAGTTGCTTTTAGATTTATGGCAAAGTTAATTTACTGTTACTTATGTTTTATTCATGATGATCTGTCTTCGTATACAGATGTTGTCTGATAAGGAACCTGGTGAGAGCATCATTCGTCCTAGCTCTCGTGGGACATCATACTTAACTTTGACGCTCAAAATCTACAAGGATGTTTATGCTCACAAAGACATTATCGAAGATGGAAAGGAGAACAAGGGTCCTGGCGTGCTGCGCCTCGGAAAAACACTAAAGATAGGAGAGGATGTTTTTGAAGATCTTGACGAGGTCAGCCCTGTACTAGTTGAAACTAGTTCATTTTTTTAAAAGTCCTGTGATCAAATAGAACATATTTAGACCTCTTTAACAAATGATTAAACTGGTCATAAATTTTGTGGCCTTTAATTGTGCAAACTATCTATTGCAGGTGATGGATCGTTACGTTGACCCATTAGTAACTCACTTAAAGAAAATGCTGGAATACCGCAAGTTTAAAGAAGGGAGTAAAGCAGAAGTTGACGAGAGTTTAAGGAAAGAAAAGATGGAGAATCCATCAAGAATCGTTTACTCTTTTGGTATATCTCATGAACATCCAGGCACGTTTATCTTAACGTATGTAAGGAGTTCAAATCCACATCATGAGTATATTGGATTGTATCCAAAGGGATTCAAATTCCGCAAGAAGATGTTTGAGGAAATTGACAGACTTGTGGCATATTTTCAACGACACATAGATGATCAGCAAGATGCAGGACCGTCAATTCGTTCAGTTGCTGCAATGGTGCCAATGCGTAGCCCTGCAACTGGCGGTTCTGGTGGCTGGGGTGGTTCTAGTAGCAATGATTATAGAGGTCATTCGGGAGATCGAGATAGATCATCCACTCCAAGTTCTAGAACCGGTGAGTCTGAGCAACCTTATTTTACAATAACCTAAAATTCTTACAAACACGCATAGATACGCTGGATAAGGTGTGAAATGCGTTGACTTGATATAGTTTGAGTGCCACATAGTGGAGTCATCAAACTATAAAGCGACTCAAAAGGCTTTTTTGTTTCTAAACTGACTGGAATTGGCTAAAATGCTGTTTTGAAAGCTTGGCGGGTTTGGTCTATATGTTTTATTTTAAAAATATGGATGTAATAATGGATAATTTCTTATTAAATTACGTTGTCAAATACCTTTGCAGGTAGAAGTGATTACAGGAATGGTGGTAGGCATGATGCACATCCGAGTGGTGTGCCAAGGCCTTACGGTGGTGGAAGCGGGCAGGGCAGAGGACGGGGATCATACAACAGAAGATATGACGGTGGGAATGGAAGGTCTAAGGATGGGGAAGATGGATATGGTAGTTTCCCAGGTGCAAAAACTCAGAACTCACCAGGAAGAGAAGCTTTTCCTGGTAGTAAGAGAGTGCAGTCACAAGCAGGAGGAAGTAGCGCTGGGTGGGGCAGTGGGTGGTAGTCTGGTTGTGCATTCTATAGTTTTATTTTTTTACATGAAATGGAACTTAAAACGCACTGATAAATATTGTTCCCTGTACTATGTGTTATGTCCCTTGATAGAATTAAAATTTTGTTCTGGCTTTGAATCTCATTGTTGGTGTTTGTTTATGATAGAAATATATAAAATTCTAAGTACAAAGGTGCTTGGTTATGAAATAGATGTGTTGTGTTTGTTTCAAGCCAATGTAATTGGTTTTGATTTTCAGACAACGTTGAGACTTATTGCTGTACTTTATTTAAAATTATGAATTGTTTACTTATCATACTACTTTGCTTTCAACCTACTAACCTAGTAGTAATAATTTTTATTCGGTTCCGCTAACAAAGCCACCACTGTTCACCAAATATATGGTTTTATCCTTCACAGCGAATTATTATCCAAATTCATAATTGTTACTATTTACGCTAACCATCACCCTAATTAACGGTTTTATACTTTCACTTTCAAAAATAGTTCTTATAGAATCTACACTCTTGATCATATGAAAGTCGCATACATATGTAACTAGACAAGTATATCAGATTCCCAAGCACACTGCAACAAATAAAACAAACCATTTCCTTTTTCATTCCTTAAACCGTCACAAAGTAACTAAGACAAGTCTAGCAAAGCATAAAGTATACCACGAGTAAAACAATCTCATCAATCGCCAACATACACAAATAGCCCAAGAAAACGATTACTTTTAGTTTGTGAGTTCCATAATTGCAGACACAATGTCCCCTTCTGCAGCCTTTAGAGCCCTAACAGCCTTTGACCTTGAAACCCCTGCTTGTGTCATCACCAACTCAATGTCCTTAGGCTCCACTCCAGTCTCGTCAATATCTTCATCATCCTGGGCAGTTGCAGCTGCTGCCTCTGGCTTGTATCCAGCATTGCTAAAGTTTGGTGCTTTGAATTGCTCTGCTGCCTGACTCTGCATCTGTGAGTTTAGATCTTCAATCTTTGCTTCACCAAATATCACATACGTATCTGAGGCAGGAGACTTGAACACATCGGGCTTTGAGATCACAAACAAGATCTGCAACACGATGACACTAGTCAGCAGTCACTCACTAGTAACAATTGCTTTCTTAGACTACACTATGTGTTGATATAGACTGTTATAAAGATGGAAAGAATAAATGTTTTTAGGTTAGAAACTTACATTCTTGCTCTTTTTGACAGTAACACGACTGACTCCAGGAATAGGCTTCATCCCGAGCTTTAGCATAGCCTTTCGGCTCTTCTTCTCACTTCTGGTTTGCCTAGACCTACCAGTTACATCCAAGTGGCCTGCTTACAACACATAACAAGCATATAAGTTATGATTACGACTTTACACTTGCTTAGTTGGTTTATACCAAGAATCATGATAACGAATGAAAACAAGATTCTACATGAAAAAACTAGATAAGGACAAATATTTGGTTTATAGCAAAGCATTATACTTTAGTATTCTGGTCAGGCACAATGAAACAAATATGATTGATCAATAGGCAACAGTTTAAAGCAACTAGTACATATAACATACTCTTACCTTCACCGTCATCTTCTTCAATGTCATCATCGTCATCTTCATCATCGTCGTCATCTTCAACCAATGGTTCATCATGCTGCAAAAAAATCCTTTAAACATCAGAGACATTACCCGTATGGACATCATCATTACTACTTGTTGGTTGTATTTGCAATCCAAACTCATCAAGCAAAACATTAATTTACAAGATACCTAAGACTCATCCTAGTTCATAAAAGTACCAAGAGCTTCACAATTCCAGCAAACAAATACGGATCCAACAATAAAGTAACAATGTTAACCAAACTAATGATCGGATAATTAGCTTTACGAAACCAACTAATTACGTTTGCAAAACTCTGTTCCAAAAAAGCAGGTCTCGACCTACTAAATAAAAAATGCAGATAATCAACTTTTTGCTGATGGTTTGCCAAAGACCATTTTCTGCTTACGGGGTCTTTGTTTTAGCTTATTTGTCCGGGATATGGGCTTATCATCTTTTGAAAGCTAATAAAGTCTATTTCTAGGGCCTATGAGCTTATCAAGCCTATAACTTAGTTAAGCTCATAATCCCTCAAAACTGAGCTCATTAGCTCTTCAAAAGTCCAATAAGCCAAAAATATAAGCTAAAACAAACACCCCTGATTTACATTTCGCAAACGCAATAACCAAATAATCACTCTCAAAACACAATCCCCAACACCCTCTTTTAGCAACCCAACAACGATACAATCACTTCAAGACACAACCATAAACCTTTGCAAGAATCACCAACTCTTCAACATATATATATAAAGTTCATATGGTCACAAAAACACATATACACAACATTTATATAACTTCTTGGGTCAAAATGTAAAAAAAAAAAACTCTATTTTCTGTTTAGACGGTGTTTGTTTTTAGCTTATTTTTACGGCTCATGGGCTTATCAAACTTTTGAAAACTTACTAAACTCTATTTGTGTTATTAGCTTTTCAAAAGTTAACAAGCCCATAAGCCAGAACCATAAATTAAAACAAACACCCCCTTATTCACATTTCGCAAACGCAATATAACCACTCTCTTAGCAATCTAACAACAACATAACCACCTCCAAAACACACTCATAAATCTTTATAAACTTAGCAACTATTCAACAGATATATTCATACCAAGTTCACATGATCACAACAACACATAATACACACAAAAAAGACATAGATAATAATACAAGAATATAACAAAAAGATTTAAAAGAATATACCAAGTTGACAACATTTTATATAGTTTCTTGGGGCAAAATATATAAAAACAACAGCAACATAGACAATAATATAACAAAAGATGTAAGAAAAATAAAAGATGGTTAAGGATGATGATGATGTTACATCGATCTTTTGTTGTTCGAGATGGGTGGCAAGAAGTTCTTCTTGTGTTTGAGCAGCCATTTTTACACACTTTCTTTTAGTACAAGAAAATTAATTTTGCAAAACCCTAAAGACAACAACCTGTAAACCCCCAAACTTGTATTTATATACCAACTTTTCTTTTCTTTTCTTTTTTTCTTTCTTAAAAAGTGTTATGTACCTTTTTCATACCTTGGGTTTACACATGTTTACAAAATTCACATTCATGTTACATATCGACATGGACACTCTTTTACTATTTTCAAAAGTAAATGATTCGGCCATGGGGAGGACAACGGGCGGGGAATGTCGGGATCATATTTCTCACTCCCATCCTCATCTTTGTCAGGGAATAGTTTTATATCCCTATCTCTGCGAGAATTCGAGGATCGTTCATTTTTACCAAGTAAACATAAAAGTACATAAACTCATCAAATATATAAAGAATTTGACACATAAAGTATCTCAAGAAACATACATCACTCATACTTAAATTAGTTAAAATGTTAATCCAACTTTGAAGCATCGTAGATAGTGAAACAACACATATAATATAAGAATAACGTTCATTGTATGAGTGTATATGGACAAAACATTGGTTAAATAATATATAATAATTAGTGTTTAATCGCTTATATTTTTAAAGCTATCCACATCCACACCCCATACCCGGTTACAAATTTTGGGGATTCCCACTCCACGTCCCCATCCGTGGTCAAAATCGAATTCCTTAGTCAAATCAAGTTTGAGGATCAGGTCGATATCGCTTACAGGTTTTTTTGCAATCTTATTCAGACACTTAACTGTTTAATTAACACATGTCAAATTATGCATCAAACAATTATAC
The DNA here is from genome assembly GCA_022545495.1 of Chrysanthemum lavandulifolium. Taxonomy (NCBI): domain Eukaryota; kingdom Viridiplantae; phylum Streptophyta; class Magnoliopsida; order Asterales; family Asteraceae; genus Chrysanthemum; species Chrysanthemum lavandulifolium. Next base: position 119,774,396 of record CM040243.1, read on the forward strand.
TGCATATATATATATATATATATATATATATATATATATATATATATATATATATATATATATATATATATATATATATATATATATATTTTTAAACTTTAACTGTTTGTACATTAAAGTATGTAAATCAATAACATATCTATACAAATCATCTCCCATTTTCAAATGACGGTAAATATCTAATTTTTTTTCTTTTTCTCAAAATAATTGTTGACCTTTTTTTTTTTTTTTTTTTTTTTTTTTTTTTTAGGTTATAATAAATGTTAGCTTTCAAATTAAAACCGTACAAATATATTCTTAAGGAATTAAGATGTTATTTGATTAGTTGAAGAGACAACAATTCAATTGTTCTAGTTTTAAAAATGTTATTACACTTTAAAAATTAGGGTAAATTGCAAAATGATCCTTAAAGTAGCCTTAGGGTATGTTTTGGTACAGAATGAAATGAAATTGGGTAGGTTGGGGCTTGGGGCAATTTGGCTAGGCTTTTATTATAAGCAGTTGAAATTTGTATTTTGTAAACTTGTTTCAAATGGTGCTTATTATTGCAAAATTACTAAAAGGATATAATTAAATGAGTTTTATGGTATATGTTAGATATTTTTGTGGGTAAATATGTAATTTATGGTTCATAAGCCCTGCTAAAGTTTTAGCCCTTTTGGGCTAAAGTTTTACGCCCTTCAGGGCTTATGATTTCATAAGCGCATGACAAACGAGACTTATTTTATAAGTGACTTATTTTGAAGCCCAAGCCCCATAAGCCCTCATAAGCCCGCCAAACACAAATTTAAATGCTAAAAACTACACCGAGACAAATTATTGCAAAAACGACATTAATGTGCCATATTTTTGCAAAAAAACCACCGAAAGCTACTTTCTGCTAACCTTCGTTATGTTTCTCGTTAAGTGCTCACTGAGAGCATTATTGTCATTTCACTCGTCTCAGTCTCTCCCGCCAATTATACTTCAAGGACAATATTTGCAAAGATAACTTACCGTCATTAAATCAACTAGAGTAGGCTTTTGCAGAAAACATTAAATTGGCACAACCAAAAATAAATTTGCTTTATTTAACATACTTTTAAATCGATAATCAATAGTCAAACCCTAGCTTTAAAAAAACTAAAAATCGGCCCAACCAAACCTAGCTATGGCAAATAATGATAACGGAAAGTCTTTGTTGATTGTGGGGGAGGAATCATCGGAAAAGTCATGGGGGAAAGTTTTATTAAATGATGAAGTCTTTGAGGAAGTTATGGCTAGATTTGGTGATGAAGTAATTGCCAAGTATGGTTCGTATAAGAACATAGGGAAGCAGATGATAAAAGTTATTTTTCAATGATTGTGGAACAAAACTTACAACGAACCAAATATGGGTGGTAGTGGTGCGATATCTATTCTTACCCTTGGAAGTAGTAGCGGAACCGACAATGTGGTAGTTGCAGAGACAAAAAGAGGGAGGGAAAGGCCCAGAAAAAAGGTAACTTTTTCTGTACCAATCCATAATCTGAGTACAATGTCACCAAAAAAGAAGAGGGGAAGGCCTATTGGGAGTGGGAGGAAGAGGGAGGGGAGTGATAATCCGACTACAATGACACAAAAAAGGAAGAGGGGAAGGCCTGTTAGGAGTGGGAGAAAGAGGGAGGGTATGTTAATGTATTATACTTCATTTATGTGTCATTTTTAATTTGCTTATGTTGGATGCTATGATCTTTTTGATAGAATATTATATGTTGATATTGAGTGGCATGATTAAGTGACCTGATTGGTTTAGGATAAACAGAGTATTATGGTTCTAAGTAGGCCGTTAGAATGGAAATGTAGAAGTGTTTGGCATAACAGATGTACTGCTATACTAAGTAAGTTGTCACATTGATTTATTAGCTAAACTACAACTACAAAAGATACATAATCAATAGGTTTGCATCTTGAGTAAGTAGGATTGATGTATTGTACAATGTGGTGAGATATACAACACTGCATTAAACTGTTTCACTTGAGCTTGCATACTTGACTCTGCACTTGTCTGCATAACTGTTTCATTGACTGCTGCTGCATTGACTTTAACATTGTAGTAGCTTGGACTTTGTTGTAGCAGCTGTAGTAGCTCTTTAGACTTGATGTTTGAATTAAAATAATAAATGTGAATAGTGTGTTACTTGAATTGACTATTGACATTTGAATTTAAATGGTGGCAGGTTTAATTGCTTATCAGGGTGAAATTGTGTTCAGCATGCACAATAATGGATTCTTTGAATTTGCTCCATTGAGGTATGTATAAGGGAATGTTTCTAGACTTTGTGCCTTTGTCTTTGATAGACATATCTTTAGTATTGGTCTGGATCATATGTTGTCACGCATTAGGGGAGAAAAATGGGCACTGTTCTTTTTTTTGCCTGGCAAATCATTAAAAGAAGGTTTGAAGTTGATTCACACAGACAATGATGTGCATACAATGTTCGAACTAGGTTGTCGAGATGGTTTTGTATATTTGTCGGTTGCTCACAAAAAACAAAGGTTATTTGAATACTATTTAAAAACATTGATTTAAAGGGTGAAGGTGGCGAGGTTGTTGGATGGGTAGAAGAAGATGCTAGCTTGCGGTGCTCTAGTACTTCAACTCCTTTTAGGACTAGTACTTCAACTCCTTTTAGGACTAGTACTTCAACTAGGGAGAGAAGTATACACTTGAAAAGAAAGGTTGTGGGTGATATTGATGCTAAATTCAGGAAGAATAAAAAGCTGGTGAAGAGGACTGTGGATAAGGGAAAAGGAAAAATGGTTGATAAGGATGATGCTGTTAACAGGAATAAACCGGCTGGTATTGTCATTAGAGAGGGTGGTTCTATGAAGAAAACAACAAATGCTGGTTCAGTGAATGTGGGATTTAGGGGTGCGGGGGTTTTTTGAGACCAATAAGCGATGTTAAAATCACTAATTGCGTACTGGGTCTAAGGGTACCAAGATCAATGGGAAACAAAGTGGTGTTATTTTGACTAGGTAAGTCTAATGAATTGTTTAGCAAATTTTTTGGATACATTGCATTGCATATTATACTAACCTCATTACATTGCATATTTTGTTTGTGCATGTATAGTTGATCACTTTTTGGTTCATCCAGTAGAAGCTTTTGAAGTTTTACAAATGAGTTCATCTTTTGAGATTATGTAATGTGTAGAAACAAAAATAGTTTTAATTTGGTTGTATATTACGTATGTAATTTGGCTAATGTAACTTGAACTATATTACCTCTGTTTGGATAGTCCAAGGGCTGTGTGGAGGATATTACACCCTAAAACCAGGCCTAAGTATTTTATTAAGTGCCATTTGAATAGTTGACTATGACTTTTATAAGTTTTAAGGACTTACGGGGATTGGTTAGTCAAATTCAATAGTCAAACTAAAGGTATTAATGTTATGTAAATGGTTATAGCAAATATGATGTGTCACATTTATAAGGAAAATAAACTTAAGGGACTAAAGTTGTTAAGCTGTAAATGTGTTACTAAGTGTTTGTGGCCAAAATGGAAGTAAAGGAACTTAAGGGACCTAATGTGCCAATTAGGCAAACTATACTACTAATAGTTAACTATTACTGCATTCTACAAATTCTAGAATATTGTGGGGGTGTGTGTGGTACGACTTAGAGAGAAAAGGAGGGAAGAACAAGATTCTCCAATGGTCAAATCGATGAAGGATTAATACTCCAAACCAAGAATTAAGTTAATGCTAATCATCCTTACAAGTGAGTAATCCTTTACCCTCAGCTAATTGATGAATTATAAATTAGGGTTCATATACCCATTTTGGGTAAATGATGTTTTTAAGCTAATTAAAGATGTTATGATGATTATGGGTGAAGTTTTATTAAGTTAGTAATTTATGGATTGATCATCATATAATCAAGATATGATTATATGATGATTAGAGGTGTGTAAGAAATGGGATATGGTTATATAAACTATTGTCATAATTATTTAATTATAATTATTAAGTGTTATGATAATTGACCTAGGATGTGAAGAAGAGGCTAATGATGATATTGATGATGATGATTCTAATTGATATCACTATCTTGGAATTAAGGTAAGTAATTTGACTACTACTTGCTTAATGTGATTTTAACATCGCTTATTGGTCTCAGAAAAGGGGTGTTTGGAGTACAGAATGAAATTTCGGTTTGGTACCGAAATTTGGAACCAAAACTCCAAATTTCGGTTTGAAAGTGAAATTCGGAACCAAATTTCGGTTTGGCACCAAAATTTGGAACCAATACACCAAATTTCGGTTTGGTACCGAAATTTGGAATCAAAACTCCAAATTTCGGTATGCCAATTTCGGTATGGAAGTGAGCAGATTTTGTCGGTTTTCGAAAAATCATATCTTTTTAACCGTAAGTCGTCACGGGTTGTGCCACCCGTCATTTCGAAGGTAATTGAGTCTAGTTTCATGTAAAAATACTTTCAAGGGTCATTTTCTTACAAAATTATATCAGTTCAACGATTAGCAACAGTCGGTCAGTTTTAAGTCAAATCGTTTCCGCGTAAAAGTTTAAATTTCAATGATTTTAAGTCGTGTCGTTCACGGGGTGTTACAGAGGTAGTGTGATGGGTTCATCTTTTTGGTACATGTCGAACGATATTATGTAACGTCAAGTATTATATATGGGTTAATCTTTAGTGATGGTTCACTCCTATCAATACCCTGTTATTGCATCCAATTTCTTATGCATAATATATTTATGTTTGTGTTTTATGGTTCGATTAATAGCATTTACAAGTTTGTGTTTATGTTTTATGTTTTATGGTTCGAACAATGTATACAAAGAAAATCAGGATCAAATGACCCCTTACATTCATCAACCATACATGTACAAGCTTACGATAGGGGAAACCATAACCCGTATCTACATCTACATTGAACAGGGGAAGCAAGAACAACAAAAGAAACAACAAGTCCCCAACCCCCTACTGCCTACATTCATCATAAACAACAAAAGAAACCATCCCAAAAGAAACCATCCCAGCCTCCAGTCCCCAACCCCTCACATGTACGCTTGCCTCACAACAAACTCAATCTTGGAAACAATGTTGTAGTTAGTTTGCTGAAGCATCCTCATCAACCCCCTCATCCTTCGCATATCAGCTGTCTGAATTCTCCTAAGCTTGTTCACATTGGACCTTGCAACTCTCGAACCCCTTAAGTTTTGGAGCTCACCAATTAGGTCCTCCCTAATTTCGACCATATTAGAAAGCTTTCGGCACCTATTCATCAATTCGAGTGCATGCTGAATGTCTTCCCCAACCTCTTGCTGGTAATGGGCTAACATCATTTCCGATATGACAAATGAGTTACAGGCAAGCATGAGATCAAGACAGCGAGACATGTTACTGGTTAAGGAAATGATAATTTTTTTGTTAAGGGTGTGTGTGTTTCTGTTTTTGTGTGTGTAATGGCGGAAGACTTTGACAATTTAATATGCAAACATGATAACTGACTTTGCAAATTTAGCCATTGAGGTCATGTTGCATTGATATCACAAATTTGGCGGCAATATGAATAGTGAAATGACCTGCCCTCAGTGACGAGGCACTTAACGAGAAACATAATGAAAGTTAGCAGAAAGTAGCTCTCGGTGGCTTTTTTGCAAAAATATGGAACATTAATGTCGTTTTTGCAATACTTTTTGTCTCGGTGTATTTTTGCGCATTTGAGCTACTTTAGGGACCATTTTTGCAATTTACCCAAAAAATTAAATATTTAAAAAGTAAAAGTGATATTTTGTTAATTAACGAAATAATAAATATATTATTATTGTGTATCCTATTAACAGACGACATTGAACTTATTATGACATAAAGTTCTTAAAATAAGTTAATTAAGTAAATTAATAACACAAAAGGTAAAAAGAAAAAGTAAAAAAAGTATGCTATTTCTCAAAAATAATACTCTATATAAGCACAAATATACAAATAGGGTGATTTCACAAAATGTCGCCATTATGAAGAATTTGAAGCAGACAATGTGGTGTTTTGTACCATTTTTAATGATAGTTACATAAATGATAGTGTTGGGATCGCTCCTAACATGTAAATGGAACGATATTTACAAAATTACATTAGTTATCATGTAAGCCTAATACACAAGTACTAGAAGCACTATTATTGTAAAATAGTGCGTCTGTTAGGCTATATAAGCCCTCCTAAACTTCACTAGAAGGGTGAGACTTAGGGGTGTTTCTTTATGACTTAATGATCTCTTAGCTAACAAATTTAGGTCCACAAAATAGGTATTTGCGTTTCTTTTTTTAGGGCCCACTTATTTATGTTAGAGTGTCTGTTTCACTAAGGCATATAATCCTCACTCCTCTCCAACCAGATTCATAAAGAGAAAGGGGCCCCACTTGTTTTACATCCACTTAATCCCTAAAAATAAAGAAACAAACCCTTAGTGTGTAATTTACCCTTTCATTATCATCAATAAAACACATAGTTTCCTTTCTCTCTCTACTCTCTCTCTAACTATGGCTATGTTTTACTTTCATTATCTCCGACCTCTCGAATCACAAATAATCAACCTAAACTATGATCCTACAAGTGGCATCGGAGTCAAGGTTTTTATTATTGGTTGATCTTTGTGGTTTTATCTTGTCAAAAACGTCTCCTTTGAAACTGTTTCCACTCATTTCTTTCATTTATTTTTTCTTGTTTTCTGGTTATAACAGTTTTAAAATGGTCCAAAGTTGTAATATTTCATTTCCTGTATCACATAACTTGTTAGTGTGTCTCATATACATTTTATCAGTTTTGGTATATCATATGTTCATGTCTATTGGTACCATCTTGTGAAACTTGTGGTCAAAAACGTGGTCGAAAACATGGTTTGAATTCATGGTCGGAATATTGGTCGGAACAGAAAAGTAAAAAAAAAATGGTCAAAACCCTCTTTTTACAAATTTGCAGCAATCTTACGAGTAAGTTCACAAATATCTTGGAAAGAAATTCGTAAGACCCTAATCTTACTGTTGGGAATTACAGATTTGATGATTACAAAACCCACAAACTGGAATGGAGAAAAGAAGAAACAATGAGGACCTAATATGTAATAGTATAGTTAGCTTTATTAGTAAGCTAGGGTTTTCTTGTAACCTCCCTCTATTATATAAAGAGGGTGGCGTCTAGGTTATAGGATTATCCAGAAATTATAGAACTCTCCCAATGAGAGTCTAGACACACGAATATAGCGTGTGTATATTAGTAGTTAGTAGTTTATGTATTAGTTTCTTTATCATGTTTGAATAAAGAAAACCTTATTAGTGATGTTGATTGTGTTCTTATTCTTCCGCTGTGTTTCAATCAATCAATGTTATTGATACCCTAGTTGAGCCCAGATCTATGGATTTCACACTTACGAATAAGACCAAGACCTTACGAATAACTCTTCAGATCTGTTTCACGGGGTTATGCGTTTTTAACATGATCGGGAAAAACCATTATCAAAGTTCACTTAAACCGTCAGAAGGCTAGTTTTGGGAATTTAACTGCAAAATGTGACTACGACGTTAATTCATTATCATTTATTTGAGGTTGAAGTGAGATTTTACGGGTGCGTGAACTTAGTATCTGAAGATATCGGGGTTGATTGGATGCATGATTCTTCGAGATCTTTGTTCGAGCTTTTAACCGTTACGAATGACAAATACTTGAGTTGTCTAGTTATACCTGATGTAAGGAGTTACGTTGTTGTGCTCACAGCGTATAGCTATCACTTTAAAGGAGTTACGTTGTAGTGCTCAAGTGTCACAAAAAGCTGTGGATAATTCGAGAGAAGTTCATATACAATTTAGGATGGTTGGATGGGTATATGATTCTACATTTATTAAAATTCTCAGTATTGGTTCTTAGTCAGACATTAGTGCAAGTTTAAGTCACAAGTTCGGGTTATTTTACTTCAGTCTCAAGTTCGTCATATTGGGTTTTTCTCCATCAGTAGTCACTACAAAGAGCCGCCAGAATGATAATGGGGTCGGTAAAGAGTTAGCTGAGAGGAGTATAAAAGAGTAGAGAAGTTTATCAGGGTTACGCTGCCTCCGTTTTCCATCGTAAACATAGTGTGATGGAAACATAAAGGACCTACCTGTGACCTCTTGAGAACCTAATATTTGATTCTTAAATTAGATGAAGTCGGTCTTAGAATCTAATCTCTGATTCTTGAATTAGATGAAGTCGGTCTTAGCGTATGGGTTTGGATTTATGATATCTCACACTTGTTCGATTAATTGGACATACACGGTTACGCTGTCTCCAATTTCATCATCAACATACGTGGTGTATGTTTTCGTTTCATCGAAAACAAAGGGGGGAAGAGAGTAGGTGTGCTTTGCTTTCTTTGAATTCTTTGCGAAAACCCTTTCCCTTCATGAGTTTCTGCAAGCAGGGGGAAGAAATGAGACGATAAGTGGTTCAAAGGTCTTACTTCGGTGTTATCATCTCAGCTTTCACGGGGTTATTTTGTGTGAAGTTACCTACATATGATGTTTTAACCGCATTATGATGTCTCACACACGGTCATTTTATCGAGTATTCACATATACACATGTGATTATTATTCTGATAGACCGCTACAATCATAGGGAAGTAGTATTATTTCATCTTTCATGGTTTGTTTGGTGTGAAGCGTCTACATACGTGAGAAAATCTTGTTGATTTCTTGCATGGTACCCCTGAACGGATTTTCCGCATTGTGTACAACTGTGATTACGTGAGAAAATCTTGTTGATTTCTTGCATGGTACCCTGAACGGATTTTCCGCATTGTGTACAACTGTGATTACGTGACTAGTCAGATTTTCTTGGTGTGGTTTACTACTCATCTACAAATTTCACTGCATACTAAAAACTTCAAAAGTTAGAAGACATGTCTACTACATCAAAGTTTCGAATCTGCTAAAGACGGTTGTCAATTTGAGGGGAAGCTGATTCAGAAACTTCGCCAAAAAGAAGTGTACGAAGAAGTTGCTAAAGGCATGCAACATGAATTGGGAGGAAGTTAATCCAGTTCATGCATATTACATCATTTGCCTACAAAGTTCTCAAGCCGAGGTACTAGATGAAGACAAAGAGCGTCAACCGCCGTCATCCTCAACATTTGAAGAGCTTATGAAGACCTTTCTTTATTTGTATTTGTACTTGTAGGAAATGTTGTAACTTTTAAGTAATCCCTTATATCATCCCATTAGAGGAAAATTGTTGGGATCGCTCCTAACACGCAAATGGAATGATATTTACGGGATTACATTAGTTATCATGTAAGCCTAATACACAGGTACTAGAAGCGTCATTATTGTAAAGTGATGTGTATGTTAGGCTATATAAGCCCTCTTAGACTTCACTAAGAATGTGAGACTTAGGGTTCGTTTGGTAAAACGAAATGGAATAACAACTGAATGGAATAAATAACGTAATGGAATAAATGATGTAATGGAATAACTCATTACCATTATTAATCATGTTTGGTTAGTACAATAGAATGTAATGTAATCAATAGAAAATGACTTATATACCTTATTTATGATAGATTTTTTTTTATATAATGAGTATTTAAAGATAGGTTTTTATGTAATTTGATTCCATTACAAGATGTAATGAAAAAAAAGAAGGGGCACTAATGAATCAAATTGATGTAATGAAATATTCTATGAATGAGTTATTGCGTTAGATTGTTGGTTTTATGGACAATAAATTAATAGACGTGAGTTAGGATCGAACTCGAGACTTTGGGATTGCACACTTTACGTATGAGAATTTAAAGTTAATAATTAAATATAAATGTTATATTTATTTATTTATTAAACGAAATAACTAACGGACGTTAAGTAATTAATGTAATGGATTAACGGTCGTTAAATGTTTATGGAAAAGGATCTAATTGCAAAAGTTGGGAAGGTTCCGAATCCCTTTGGGGAATCCTACACCGATCGGCCATAGGGACAAAATAAGGAAAGAAAACCAACTTGTTCACCAAGTTTGCTTGGGTATATAAACAAGGCTTGGGTTTTATTTTTCCATCTCTTGTGCTCATTAGCTAAACCCTAAAATTGTTTTGTGTGTGTTTTTGTCTCCAAACCGATCGACACCTTCATTAGGTTCGATCCAAAGCTTTTCCACAATAACAAGTTATTTGTTTGATAAAAACTAGCGGTACTTTAATTCGGTTTAGTACGTGTGTACAAGAACTTAGTAATAACATACTTTTGTTATTATCTTGGATTGAATTACAAAACGGTAAGGGGTAATTCATATAATCCTATAAACCCTAATTAGGGTTCATCCTAATTGCTAGTTTGTGGATTTGATTCTTGTTCGGCTAGAATCAAGAAAGGTACGCATACTTTATTCTTTAGTTAATTAATTATTCATTATATGTTCCTATACGCCCGCACTTACTTTGATGTTTATTGTTTATATTTATGATTAGTCATGTTATATAATTCCAACAAAGGCATCACGAGTCATTGGTTTTAATGAGTAATTAATTACTAAACACGTAAAAACGGATATTGTATTGTGTTTGATATGATTTATTCTAGGGTTTTGGTTATGATTATATAAACCCTAATTTTAGGGTTAAGGATTTTGCCCTAATTTGGTTTTAAAAATCTATTATGGATCGAAATTTTTTTATGGGTGGAAACCCTAAAATTTTTAGTCGATTTCCTAAATTTTTTTAGGGTTTATATTAATTGTTATGTTATCAATATCGAAACCTAGATTTAATATATTTGTTACGTGATAAATTCATGAATAAAGTGTTATGTGACATGGAATTGTATGCGATCTTGTGACTTAATTGAATAATTGTTATGTTATATCCATGATGATACATGCATGTTTGTCATGGATAGTTGCTTGTATTATTATTTAATTGTTAAGATTGGATTAATTGTTAAGTTTTATACACATGTATAATTATGATAAATCTTGAATTGGGAAAACTCAATTATATACATTAATGAATCAATTATGTGCAATTTGGTATATCATTAATTATGGGTTTACGAATCGATTCGTCGATGTATGTGGCTCACTTTCAATTGAGAGAGTGAAAGCCCTAATTAATATATACGTTAATTTAACCTAGACATTGATTATTAATAGGGTTTTATCGAATAAGTTGCATGTGGCTACTTGTTTACACGTATAAATTGTTTATTATGTGCGCATTGTTTTTAGTTGTTTATATTTTTATTGGTATTACTTGTTTGTTTATTATGTGCGACGCTTTTAAGCAAAGGGTAATTTTGAATAGAAAATAATACGGACTAAACAATGGTGAAATTTGATTTGTTTTGGAAGAGTTAAGTTTTCAATAGTTTAATTGATTGGTGACTTTGGTACAATGACCGAACGGCTCACCCATTCGAATGAACTATAAAGGGTTATTTAAGAAGTGCGCACAATCACACCGAATGGATGTCTAAGGTTATGCGTTTGCGCTTACCGGTCCTCTCGCCTCTCTGTAAGTTCGAATGGAGCTACTTAGTAAGCCATAAAAGTACAAGCTCATCTTAAGGCGAATTAGTTTTAATTCCATGCGCCACTTCGGTGGTAATTATCCGAAACACTAAGTGTTTACACTTATGCAAAAGTACGGTATAATGGATGATAATTAACACTAAATTCCTTGATTGGTGAACCCAATACCTCAATCAAAACTTTGATAATTTGATCTTTATGAATTGGTAATAAAAGTTTTTTATTAAAATTATGCTACAAGATGAATGCATGACATCTTTGTACATATTTGATTTGACCACATAAAATCAAAACTAGTACCCTTTTAAATTAAGAATATGCCATCTAATTAAAAGGAACACTTGAAGTTGCAATTTACGTCATGAGAGTACTTGGCGAGATTGTGATGGAGAGGTAAATCTCTATGTAAAGTCGACCTTACATGGACATATTTGCGCTTCTTTAAGTTAGACACTTAAGTTGAGTAGGAAGTGAGACCTGGACTCAATGGCATAAGATGGGATGAAACATGTTTATATTTGCAATAGCGTTGGAAAATATAAATCCCATAATGATCTAGGAATTGGAAATTGTTTGCCAATTAATGTTCGACAGATTACCTTATTATATGCGTTTGTTGCTAGCAGATCAACTGATGTAATGAACCTATGATAATTTGGATCCTAGTTTTCGAGAAAATTCTATGGTTATATGAATATTACCTTGGGTATTTTATTTTCTTGAAAAGTTTAATTATCGAAAATACTAAAATTGAATTTTGCTAATTCTTTAAATGTATTAATGCAACATTAAACCGTAAACGAGGGTTATTCTGTATTGGTAAAATTGATCTACACCGTAAGGGTTTTAGTAGAGTCAACGTTACTAAAAGAATAAACCTAGTCCTCTTTTCACGCGAAAGAGTGAGATTCAATCCTATTCCTTTTCATGAATGAAGAAAGGTATAATAGGACAATTAGAATTGTCTAAATTCTAAATACATAACTCATAAGCAAATTTTAATAGTTAAGAAAATTGCATATTTCTGAGTTATTAAATTAGAAGCTAGACTAATTATTGTATAATTGGTAAAAGACAAACTAGCATATTTTATCTAGTTGTTGTGCTTTGACCATTTAAAAGTACTACTTACAATTGTTGGAATAGTAGAACTATTAAGAAAGAAATTGCATGCCCAATTTTTCAAGTTAATAGCATTGATGGATAAATTCATCATCTACATAGTAGAATACATTCTTTTAAGTACATAAGTAATTGTTATGTATGGACTTTCTCAAAGGTGTAGGAAGTAAATAGTACACTATTTTCTTTCACTGGTTAATGAAACACTTACAATGTTGTCAAATCCAGTGGGAGTGTTGTGTTCTTATTACTGAATAAGGAATTAATGTAATGATCTCTTATTCAGTGGGAGTTACAAGCTTTGTCATCTTGGTAGTAACTCGATTATCTCTAGAATGTCTTAAGATAATTACTTTCCACTTGTAGACACTTATGTTTTCAAGGATAGTCATGTACGCTTCCTTATTAGACAATGAAGTGGTTCTACATCTACTAGTTATGCTAATATCAATGACACAATCATATTAGTCACATAAACAAACATATGTCGTGTTGTTTATCTCTACATGATGTTGTTCCATGCACAAGTGGGAGAAATCTATATTGTGTGCAAGGTACAACATATAAGTATATGATTTAACGGATTCTCTTGACCGCAAGGTAAGAGACTAACGTTCTAATATAACTTGTACATATCTAATTCAAGAAACACTTGGTGTTGCAATTTACGTCATGTGAGAACTTGGCGAGATTGCAACAACAAAGTAAATCTCTATGTAAAGTGAGATCTTGCATGGACATATTTACGCTTCTAAATTAGACAAGTATTTAGAACATGTGTCAAAATGATATATAAGACTACTTCAAATTAAATATTTATGTATTATTAGAATGACATAAATTAAATAAAGTAATCTAATCCTACTTCAATTTGTTTATTTATGTATTTTGAATGACATAAATGAAAAATAATGTAGTCCTACATTATTGTGAAGTAAAATAAATTAACTTGAAATTACTATTGAAACCAAGAGTTGTGTTCATAATTACTTTAGTTAAACATGTTTATGATTCATTGTAAAGACATAAACATAAAGTCTTTTAAGACTTATAATAAAGTAAGACGTTAACTTGTTATGTTTTTAATTAAGACATATACAAGAAGTCATTGAGTTGATCAATGATTTATAACGATAATGGGATTATAACAGTTTATGTTTCTTGTTGAGACATGGATATGAAGTGACTTGGTTAAAAGGTACTTGTGTTATAAAGCATGTAATTGGCTTGGAAAGTCTATTATATCATTAAGTTGACTTAGTTGGTAAATAGGTAAGCCAAAAGGAATATGTTTATCTTAAATATTGTTAGATTGTCTTACAATATTAATTCTAATGAATACCACAAGTTGATGGTATGTTCAGCTTAGGAGAATCAAACTCTATTTGATTTGTTTGATTCATGATAACCATAACTTCTTTCTTAAAAAGTAACAAGGTTAGAAAATTGAGTATGGATTGAATATACTCAATATGACTCCAACCTAGAAGATTAATAAAACACCATTTCATTATGGAATGTGATGAATCACATTAAGTTTTAAAATTGAAGATTCGAATTTGTTAAACTACTTATGAATAGGTTATTAACAAACTAAAGTCGAATTATCAATGTGTATTTGTAATGTCCCAAAAGAGAACAATGTAGTTTTGCTCTAATTGCTAAGTATATATAGATAGTCTATATATTACAAAAGGCAAGTGGGAGTTTTTATCTTGAAAGATAAAATTACAAGATACATAATCTTCTAAAACACACTAGTAAATATCATGATGAGGTTAGACATGTAAATGATAGACCTCATGATGATGGAATTTTCATTCATAGATCTGCAAGGATATCTCAGATATTTGACTTATATGCTGAGAAATATGAGTTACAGGATTATAGTAAACCTGATAATCATTATGATGGATTACCAAATATTGAATTGGGTAAATTACTCATACTATGAATGTTAAAGATGATGTCCATAAAGATAATCAATTTTGGAAATTTGGTTTATCTTAATAGTTAGACTAGAGAATGGAAATGAGTTTCTTCAAAGAGATGGAAAACCCTAGTGGTTTGAATTTCTATGTAGAAATCATATGGACAATATTGTACACATATTTAATGCATGTTTTATGACAAGATTATTAATCATACTTAAGCAATTAATTGTGATTGAATATTCTTTTCTAAGACACATTAAATATATAAAGATGATAATTGTCATACTTGTTTTCATTAATATGAAATATGACAATGGAATATCAAAACTCTTTCTTGAGAAATTACTTGAGCGAGGACGGTAAGTAATTGAAAGGTTTTTGAATTCATATAATCTTTGGAAGTGTACGGTGCAATAATTCATGAATGGATAAATGCATGCATCTATGAAATTATTCTTATGTTAAATTATTAAATCCATTTTCGATTTATAATTAAAATAAGATAAATTTTAAGTATTCCTGAAAGCTAGTGGGAGTATTATGTTAAGTTTCTTAAATCTTATATGTTGTATAACATATAGTAAGTAACATTCCTTGTAAGCTAAATGTTAAGTCTTAGATTGAATGAAACTTCACTTGTAAGATTTAAGAATTAAAACATACAACCTTGGAATATATGTTTATTGTTAATAAACATGTGCAGTAAAATAAATGATTCTAATAAAACATGATATATCATTTGGGAAATTGATAAATATCTTTTGACAAGATAGAACATGAATGAAGTCTAAGTTTGACATGTAGATTCATCATGTACATCATGTAGTGTATTCAAAATTGTTGTATCATTCTTGAATGATAGATGATTTGACAACATTGATATCTAACTAAAAGTTATTAGATAACTTGTGTAATGAATATTCTAATAGAATTACATCCTCTCACCGGAATTGCTCCTAGATTCTATGGATGAACAATATGTCAATTGTTGTGCAAATTGTCATCAGCTTTAAACTTGAAAGTTAGGAAAGCATCAAACATTACACAATAAGATATTAAAGTTTACGGAGTTTTAATAAGCATATTGTTGTTTGTATACAATGATGCTGGTTTAATTGAGATGACACTCAATACTAGTTGTGGTAGGATTTCATCCTTGTTAATGGCCAAGTGAACTAGTTTTGCTTATCTAAGAGCACAGTTGCATTATACATTAAAAGAATAAGAATACTTTAAACTTTGAAATGTTTGAAAGTTTAAATTGTCATAAATTGGTGAAAGAGGATGTCACACACTTTATGAATTATTATGTGGATTGTTGAATGCACACATACAAGGACTTCATTAATTGAATTCTTGAAATAAGTATTCTCAAAATTATGATAGATCAAGTTGGTTGATTTATGCCTTGTCAACAAGTATGATTGTCATTACTTGAGGCATAATTCATCAACTGGAATTTTCATGCATTGATCTATTTGGTATTTGGATAAGGGATGTTAAACAATTGTTATAATAAATCAAATACTTGGTATGTTTGATTTTATAATATATTGTATCCTATATTTGCATGTTTAATCCGTGAGTAAATTTATTTATTCTAAATCGTCTTGTCGATTAATGATATGGGAGTATCATTAAACTAAGACAAATCGAGAGATATGGTAGAATATACTTGAAAGTATATTGATGAGAATGCATACCAATTTCGGATGATATTCAATGAATTGAATATAGGACTTATCCCAACTACATAATTTACTTTGTGGATATTGTTATAAGTAAATTATGAATAGTTATCCTCGGACTTGAGATACCGGATAAGTGTCATGAATGTAGTGCACTACGTGGAACAACTTAACGCTATACGAATCGGTAGTCATAAGGGTTGTTTCTCAAGTGTTGCAAAGTTCATGGGTTATTCTCGTAGTCAAGATAGAATTTGTTCCTTCAAATTTATTTGGAGTTTAATCTTCTGGGCCCTCGTAGGGTTGACAAGATGTTTGTGTGGCCACACCCAAAGTCTCCCCGAATATGTTCGGAAGATTTGGTAATCTTGCTCAATCACTTATAACGAGAAATGAATAGTTGGATAAAGAATGACTTAATTCCATATCTTTATTTAACATGGTATTAGAAACAAAAGGATAATAATAATGAGAAATCATTAAAAGGTTTTCCAGGAGCCTTGCTCGAGATGTACTAGAGGCATCGAAGTGTTGCTAGACGCTAACCGAATGTGATCACTCTATTAAGATATATCCAAGTGGGAGCTGTTGGTTTTATGGACAATAAATTAATAGACGTGAGTTAGGATCGAACTCGAGACTTTGGGATTGCACACTTTACGTATGAGAATTTAAAGTTAATAATTAAATATAAATGTTATATTTATTTATTTATTAAACGAAATAACTAACGGACGTTATGTAATTAATGTAATGGATTAACGGTCGTTAAATGTTTATGGAAAAGGATCTAATTGCAAAAGTTGGGAAGGTTCCGAATCCCTTTGGGGAATCCTACACCGATCGGCCATAGGGAAAAATAAGGAAAGAAAACCAACTTGTTCACCAAGTTTGCTTGGGTATATAAACAAGGCTAGGGGTTTATTTTTCCATCTCTTGTGCTCATTAGCTAAACCCTAAAATTGTTTTGTGTGTGTTTTGTCTCCAAACCGATCGACACCTTCATTAG
The DNA here is from genome assembly GCA_022545495.1 of Chrysanthemum lavandulifolium. Lineage (NCBI taxonomy): Eukaryota > Viridiplantae > Streptophyta > Magnoliopsida > Asterales > Asteraceae > Chrysanthemum > Chrysanthemum lavandulifolium. The sequence continues at coordinate 119,791,682 of CM040243.1, forward strand.
GTTCGATCCAAAGCTTTTCCACAATAACAAGTTATTTGTTTGATAAAACTAGCGGTACTTTAATTCGGTTTAGACGTGTGTACAAGAACTTAGTAATAACATACTTTTGTTATTATCTTGGATTGAATTACAAATTCGCGCGGTAAGGGTAATTCATATAATCCTATAAACCCTAATTAGGGTTCATCCTAATTGCTAGTTTGTGGATTTGATTCTTGTTCGCTAGAATCAAGAAAGGTACGCATACTTTATTCTTTAGTTAATTAATTATTCATTATATGTTCCTATACGCAACTCTCATCGCACTTACTTTGATGTTTATTGTTTATATTTATGATTAGTCATGTTATATAATTCCAACAGCCTAGACATGTTTTCAAATTATAATAAGGACTGCTATTATACTACGTACTTCTTAACTTCAACACTTTGATTTCCTCAAGGTTTTATTATAAGTAGAAGGCTTTTTACCCGCAACTTAAGTATGGACGTCTAAAACGAGGTTTTAGATGTAGTTAGGTTTGATCGATGAGAGCAATGATGTCGGGTGGGAAAGAGTCTGGGGATTGGTTAACGTATTCGATGTTTAATATGTCCAAAGTTAAAGCCGGCAGGGTTTTGATGCCAAAATGGCTTTCTTTTGTAAATTTTAAAATGTACCTTCAAAACTTGCGGATTGATGGTGTTATTTTAACCAGTTATCAGTCAATTTCTCTTTTATCCTTCATCTCAAAACATCAAAATAAAATTATGTGAAAATATTCAAACTCCCAAAGTGTCGCCTCGACTTACTTTAACAACCTACATGGTTTTAGTTCTGTATTCACCACTGTTCTGCTCTATAGAGTATGCATGGCCAACAAATGTAAAATATTTATAACTTAACTCAGTCCATTTAACATTTGAGGCGTTTGGCTCCTTTAATGAAAACCATTTGTTGGTAATGATCACACGGGTGCTTGGGTACCTTTAAGGCGTTTGGCTCCCTTGAGCTCGTCTAAAAGGTCTCTTTAACAATTCTATTGCATAGTTTGTATGAATTAGCAATAAACCTTGACATCAAGAGAGTAGTTTATCCTTGCAAATAGTTTGATTGCTAAACAGATGCCAGGATGATATTTCGTAACAGGATGTTTCACTTGAGACCAATTTACACAACTTTGAACAACATTCTTGACAACAAAGAGATCTATGCGGGAGCAGTGACTAATCAAACTAACATAATAGTAGAATACAAAAATGCAAAAAAATGAAACAAAATTGACCAACCACCACCTTTTATTGATCTTTATGACAATAGTCTTTAAATACACAGGTAATAAACATAACGAAACAACTAACTGTTTCTTCAAACAAACAAAAAAACGCAGAAAAAGTGTATAAAGGTGTGAGTCACAGATTATGATCCAAAAGGCCATAAAAAAGACCATGGACCATGTCGTACTCGATTCCCTTTCTTGCCACTGCCACCTGACCCCTTTGGTGTCACCTCACGTCGACAAACAGGGCAAGAATTCACCTGTGCCAACCAAGGGGCGATGCAATCAGAATGATAAAGATGTTTACAAGGTAACTTCTTTGCACTAGACTTTAATATAAGTTTCTCTTTACAAACAGCACAATGCGAATCAGACCGTATATCTTTCTTGGAAACTTTAACAGTTGGAATTCCATCAATTAACGATTTTGAAGATGGCGGAGCAACTTCTTGATCACGAGCATTAAATTGCTCAAAAAACTCTTCAACTCCAGGTCCCACAAAGAAATCTGTACCACCATTTTCTCGTCTTAATCCAAGTACCTCGTTAAAAAGCTCAACTAATCCACCATTGTTAGGGAGCCTAACGGGCATGTCGCCCGTATAAATAGGCCAAGGGCCCCACATAGTATTGTTTCCATCTTCAGAGACTATGTCTTGTTGGTCTCTGTGGTTTGAATTGTTTTGTTGTGTTTCTGGTCGTCTGAAAAAGTTTGAGAAGGTTTCAATGAGGCTTGATCTCGTGTTTGGTTCTTCGAAGTGAGTTGTTGTGTTAAGTATACTTTCGAGTTCTTGAACAAACCCCAGCCCGCACTCAGAACAAACTTTGTTTTCTCTTGTGAGTGTGACTAATTGGCGGCAAGTGTAACACCAATGGGTGCTTCTATTGTCTGATGCAGTCGTTCTGTCTGTCTCCATTTGCCTGTAACAAAAAAAGGCTAAATTACTACGCTATAATTATATATTACTGATACGTATGCAAAAAGCCAAAAATCATGGAAGTAAGTACAGAAACACATTGCTACAAAAGTGAGACCGCAGACCAGGTAAATATAGAAGAAATATATTGTTACAAGTAAACAGAAATCAAGTCCTATCTTTCTTTAAGCTGCAATATAATACATAGCACTATGACACCAGTGTTATCTCTATAGCACATGATATAATGGTCAATGGCCTGCACAGAAAATAACGGTTTTCCCACACACATAGAAATATTACTTACATTGTCAAATAAAATGGTGATGCAATGTCACAAACTCCTACAGTCACAATTCATCAGAACATAAGTAGACTCCGTGGACTTAATTCATGTATTTTCTTAGATCTTGACTGCCATGAACTTTATTTATAACCTGTGGTACTAGCAACCTAGAAGTGACTTTACATCAAATATGTGCGATTCAATCTTACTAAAAATAGATATCTAAAACTGTAACCGAGCTCATTCATTATTTATCCAACATTCATTATCCAATAATACTAAAAATGGACAAAACTTTCCATTATATCTATTCTACCGCCCCACGTATCTATTCTACCGTCCCACGAAAAACATAATCCTTATCCTTAGAAACTTTCGGGAAAGTTACAGTATTTACTTCCTGGTAATCTTCTAAACTTTGTTCTATCAACGTTCCAAGCAACCATACCAACATACCGTGTTAACTTAAAATCAAAATTCAAAATAGTCATCTGTTACTGATTTAAATTTAGACCAATACAGATTCTAAACATTTGTCTAAAAAATTTTACTAACATAGTAACAAAATACATATAACTTTTCTGATCAGCAACACAAAACAAAATCCACGATGAAATTTAGAGCTACAGATTTAACAAACAGCTGATCCTAAAAAAAGTCAAAGAATAAAAAAACATTGTCGACATAAATAGATTAACAAAAAAAAGTAGCAAACTGTCGAGTACATATGAGTTAAAGACTCGCCCTTACATAGAATTATCTTGTTTCATATATCCATATTATGATCAATCACAACACCCAAAACTATACCATAAAATGCAGTAAATTGTATCTAATACTTTTAAATAAATTCAAGATCAAATATATATAAATAAAACATTAAAAATGCAATGTCTTACAAAATAAATAAACTATGATGATGTGTTTAATGAAATGTTACCTTCGAATGTGATCTAAAATGTTTGAGACTGAATAAAAGATGACACAGTGTGGTTAGTTAGTGAGTGTTGAGGTTGGTGTAATGTAGTGGGGTTGTATGTGGTTGTGCTAAAATGAGCTATGGTGCGTATTGCCACCGTCAAACTTGGGGGACTTGGGCTCCACGTGGTACTGGTTTTTAGTCTATTAATTAATTATTGTCAGCTTTTGGAATCTTTTTCACTACAATGATTTCAGTTCCTGTCAAATGAAAAAGTTGTGTTTTCAGTGATTTGCATTTTAGTCCCTGTCAAGTTGTAAAAACCAGTGTTGCAAAAAAAAAAAAAAAAGTATATTAGTCCCGGTTAGGCGCTAAATCGACCACCAATTTTTTTTTTTATTTTTTCAAATCGGTCAAAAAAATAGGTCAACGGTGGTTAACGATGGTCAAACTTGTTAAAAATCTGCAAAACTTGCAGGAAATACTATAAACACGCTAAAACTTTGTTTTAATCACTTATAGTCAATGGTTTATATCTATTACAAGTTGTTGGTATAAGGAAATTTTTTAAATACCTAAAACTCACCCAAAATACTCAAAACTCGCCAGAAATACCAAAACTTCCCGGATTACCAATCCGATTAATCACTAAATCGTGTCTAGACCGATTACAAGCTAAAAAAAAGTCGACCGATCGACGACTGATCCGATGTTTTTGCAACCTTGGCAAAAACTAATTAAAATCTCAATATAACTTAAAACTGTCGATAAGTGGCAATACGGATAGACATATACGTCCTACTCCAAAGATAATATGTAGACAATGTTCAGCTGTTCGTACAAGAGAGTGTCCGCTCGCTTTGGAAAATATGACCACTTTCTTGCAAAGTCCATCTTAACTGTAATCAACTGATCTATGCGTCTGAAAGATAGACATCAAAATTAAAGATTTTGGTCTCTAACTTGGACGTTGTTAGACGACATCATGCTTCACGTGCTTTGCAAACAAAGATTAAATTGATCATTCGGAAAACGATGATTACTAAGCCGTCAATGTGGTTTGTTTTCTTAATAATCATCTTCACCTTCTTGATCAATGAGCTAAAACCCAAGGAGAGATTGGTGCGTTAGCAGGCTATGATACCAAAGCAAAACCGGCGGCTATGGGACTTTCATCTTTCTCGTTTTGTTATGCGCATAAGTGCAACTATATTTGCTAATTCGTGACTAAATGTTTAAACACCAACTTCAAATACAAATTATGCAAACATAAATGTCCTATGCTTCATCATTCAGTTCTATGAAAAATATACCATCTGACCGGAGCATAGCAATTTGTGGCATCTGGGTTAATGAGAAAAGGCACAGATAGGACAAAAATAAAATGAAGAGTTATTTAAACATGACCAAAACTAATAATCAGTATCACAAACTTAAATAAACACTTGTCGTCATCATCATCGATACATAATTAAACAAGGAAGATTTTAAATGAATCCATCATTACCCACAAACTAACGACACACTAATCACTTGGCCATCATAACCTTAACGAACTCCTCGTAGTTGATTTGACCATCACCATCAACATCAGCTTCTCGGATCATCTCATCAACTTCTTCATCAGTAAGCTTCTCACCAAGGTTTGTCATCACATGACGGAGCTCAGCAGCAGAAATGAAACCATTCTGGTCCTTGTCAAACACTCTGAAAGCCTCTTTCAACTCTTCCTCAGAATCAGTGTCCTTCATCTTCCTTGCCATCAAGTTTAGAAACTCTGGGAAGTCGATTGTTCCATTACCATCAGCGTCAACTTCGTTGATCATGTCCTGAAGCTCGGCTTCTGTTGGGTTTTGCCCAAGTGATCTCATTACAGTTCCAAGTTCCTTTGTTGTGATGCAACCTACACATCAGTTATAACTATTATATATTGGATCCGTATGTACATCTAGCAACAGATAAGAGTTTGGCAACAGGTCAAATCAGGTTTGGGTTAACTGGGTCAAATTTTAGTACGGGCCATTTTCATTAAAAGTCTTGCTAGATGTGAGAGGTTAAATAGTCCATGTGATCTCAAAAGACAAACAAACTGAAAAAGAACAAAATAATTGAAACTTTCAAGCCACTCTGTATATCCCCAACAAAGCAAGATATTTCTGTAAATTTGTTTAATGGGTACATATGCCAGGTACATATCCGGTCACGACAAGTTGCAAATACACCCAATATCCACCTGATGCTGATAGAAATTCTTAATTAATCTATCGCTGTTTACAGGCATGCATTTTAACAAATAATAGTGGTTACAATCATTAAACAGCACGCCCAAGTAATAAAAAAAAAAAAAACTTTAACTGAATTAAAGATCCTATAGATTGCGAATATCACAATTAATGATTTTAAAATATTAGTCTTCCTAAATTTTCACGTGCTTGACCTAACTAACATACCGACCCATGAAAATATATTAATAAGCCTACAAGCAGCAAGAGTCATGCCAGAATCTACTACATACTTATCATAAAGTCACACATGTATAGCTGCAAGAAATTGGGAAAGAACTACCAAAAAGTAACATCAAACATACAGCCCAACATATCACATATATACATTGTCACATGACTAAACATAAGCGTCAAACATCTGTTGCAATTCATAAATTCCTAATATATGACAACAGGAACCGTGATTTGACAACCTTAACCATCGTCTAGAGCTAAAAAGTGTTGATAGGAGGTAAAATGGATACGTGGAAGAGTCGAATAACAGCCTAAAAGGTAACATTCTTGATAGAAATATTTCATATTCGACAACAAAATATGCCACTAAAGCAAGACTTATATCTGTCATAAGTCACTTAGGAGAGATGAGGCAAGATGGTACGAGTGTTGACGAGACACCTGCTTTAGGCAAGGTGATGTGAAAGGTGAGCTGACACAATTATCTGGACTCTGAAGGGACCGAGGGACTTATCTCTAGGTGCTGCTCATTATAGTTTACACACCTGAATTGATTATTAGATTGTTTTAGCCCCTTTTAACTTGAATAACTCGAATTAGGTTAATACAAAAAAACTTGTAGGTATATATGAGACTTCAATGCCCACTCTTCTGATTTGACTTACGATCTTAATAACCATGGTTCTTCGACCTCAAATCGTAACAGTTATAGCTTCTCTTATTCATCAATTCCAGCTTTTCAGCAGTTAATATATTGCTACTTACCATGATTGTGTTCAGACTTCAGATTCTCATGTAAACTTTCATCTTTTTTTTCCATCGCTTTTATGTTTACATGCCAAATCAACAGTCATTCCTGATACTACTAATATTATTACTTAGTTGAGACTTTCTATTTCCATATCGATCCCCAACAATTTCTAGAAGTTAGATTAAACCATCAACTTAAAAAGAAGGAAAACTCTGATATTATTTATTTTGACATAAACCAGATAAAATAGTAAATCAAAAATTAGTATAGGCTTCGTGTCATATTTGACTATTTGTGTACTTCGACATACATAGAATGAAAACTCACTAAGAGACCTAGAACCATGTATCGAGAAACCATGGTTTCTATATAGCACCTTAGAAACCTTAATCGAGCATCGCCAAGTCATCAACACCAAACTCAAACAACACATAAGATCTCAATTCGGTAAAACAGAATATCCAATTTCCAAGAGCATGATATATAATCTGCTCAAAGATGAGTTCATTATATCACTCAATTAACTACTCTTCAATTGTCAAACACAAACAAGTGATGTGGGCCCGTCCCCATAAGACTTATGTCCATTAAAAAGTAAGAAAACTAATACAGTACTTGATAAATTTTTATCTTAAGAAAGCATTCAATATATCAACCAAAGAGTTCCTATTTTGTAACGACATGCTTTTACATCACGGATAAGAACATAGCCATGTCGGTACTTATTAGGGACCTTGTAATTGTAAATTAAGTACTCCTTACCAAAAATGTTAGCATATAATACAATATAAGCTTTTCTTTAAAGTAATTTGCCCAATAACAAATTTGGACTCGAACATAAGATTTCCACACGTTTGGAACTATTACCCGTGTAAATAAAATCTGTCCGAGAACAAATCACCACCGATTCAAAAAACTTTGCGGATCCTTTAATAAGGACGGAGCTAGGGGGGACACCTATGGATTTTTTCGATTTAGTGTTAATTTTAAGAAAAAAGGTCGATTTTTTCTCAAATGCATCTTAAATGACCCCGATCCACTGAAATGTGTTTCTAGTCTTATTTAGTTAGCATCTTAAACTCTATTATATTAGAGTTAAAAAAATATTTTGCACCCGGTCATATTTGTTCCTGGCGCTCTATCTATTATAATTCCTAGATGCAAAACACACATGAAAAAACAAAACATCAAAACCAAATCTAACAGAAAAAATAAATAAATAAAATCAACGACATGAACATAAACACGGTTATAAAGCTATACACAGATAAAAACACACGATCCAAAAAAATAAATAAGAAGGAAAAAAATATACCATCGCCATCCTTGTCGAATAGGCTGAAGGCTTCCTTAAACTCGGAGATCTGGTCATCGGTTAGCTGATCTGCCATTTTTGAAATTTGATCTGAAAGAAAGTAATAGGGTTTGTTTGTTTGGTTTTCGAAAGTGAAATAAAAAGAAATAAAAGGTGGGTGTGTTTTGGTTCAGACAAACAAGGGAATCAAGGGGGGGTTATATACCCTGCTTGCTTTACGGACTTCCACTCGTTTTTCAATTTTACCGCTTGGCCCCACTCCCTTTACCTTTTCTTCTTTTTTTTTTTGAAATTTCCTCTTGTTTACTCTATCTTTTCTAAAACCAACAAATGTATCATTTCATTTCCACTAATTCAGATGAGTTGAATTGTCACCAACGTTATAAATAGCGTGAAGTGCCATGCGGCGTGACGATCGTCCTTTACACTTTTGCTTAAGCGAAACATTTTCTCGCTTATAAGCAGATAAGCGTAAGACAAAATATAAAAATTTATATGTTTATATCATAATTCATATATATCGAGTTTACAAAAACATACGTATATAAGCTGCGTGTGACGTGGCGCGACAAAGATAACCAAGCCTCACTCTTTTCATGTCTTCACGGTTCTTTACTTAACCTTTTAAAACATTGATTGTCACACTTTCATTTCATGTACAACTATGCATTATACAGAGTGTACAAAAAATTAAAAGTATTCAAATCACCTCTTAATTCATAAACATTACTTAATATAAAAAGTCATAAAAAAGATGTTTTCCAGATTAGGTTACTAATTTTTACATTTAGCTTCTAGAACAAAAATTGTTTATCTATATACAAACATTATACATCTAGACTATAGTCGAGCATCGCAGACTAAAAACCGATCGAGGTCGAGAGGATCGATGACCGACGAAAACATATCGAACCGTAAAACCAGCGATCCGGTTTCGGTCTGAATTTTTTCCTAATTTTGATCTCGGACTGGTCTGATCCAGTCCGGTTTTACGTAAAATCCGGCTATTATGCATTCTTGAACCGGACCAGACCAGATCGAACCAAACTCTTTCGGTTCGGTCCTCGGTTTAAGGTTTAGGCTAGTTCGGTCTCAATTCGGTCCGATCCGTTTTGAAACTTTGATCACCCCTTGATCTAGACAGATGTCATATATAGACATAATTTAATTAAAAAAAAAATACTCCGTAAACCCTAACTTAATAAAAGTAATAATAATAGGAAAATGATTTATATCCTTAAAATGATTTTTAGTTATATTTTTTAAGCATGCATATCATAAGGCTAGTCACATCGTGACCAGACGACCAGGTCCATCCAATACCATCGCGCCTTTCTCTCTCCAAATGACCGACATGACCCGAATGCCCCAAATGACGACCCAAGATTTTTTATCTTTTATTTTTTATTTTTATTTTTTTATTCAAACATTTTAACATTAAATATAAATTTCAAATAGAGCGGATTATTTAAAATTCAAATTCAAATTTCAAATTCAAATTCACACAATTCACACTATATATACAACCCTACTGGGTCCACCAATTCACACACACAACTCACACAATTCACACACAAAATGTCTCGAAAGATTTTTCTCAAGAATTCCAAGTCTAGAAAAGTTGCCGAAAACCGACTTTCCAACTCAAGAATCGCTTCTTGAAACCGGCTTTTCCAACTCTACCACGTTTCAAGTTTACTCACCACCACATGAATCATCTTCCGCTTTCCAACCGAAAATGTATTTTAAACTTTCCGGATTACCACGGTTTCAAGTTTACTCACCACCACAAAGTGGATCTTTAAAACCACCCCAATGGTTAAGTGAGGCTTCCCTCCGAGAACTAGAACAAGATGAAGAAACGATAGGGAGGTTATGGAAGAAAGGTGCGCGTGAAGAAGTTCGCTTTCACGAAGAAGAAGACGGGAAGTTTCAAGACTCCAAGACAACTACTTGGACATAATGGAGCGTCGGTACTATAATGGGAGTTTAATTCTCCTTCAAGTTACGAGGTTGGCCTCGGATGATTCGTTTTTTAAGTTTTAGTAGTTTTATTTCAATCAAGATGCGTTGTAGTTTTTATGTTTAATCGTATTATGTATTTCATGTTTTAAATTAATTGTTCAAGTTTCAATTTGTGTTTTCATTAAATTAAAATTCATTAAAATAAAAACATTACAATACATTAAAAATAAAACGATATGAAACACATAAATCGTAAATCTAATCAAGAGTCGAGGGGACTCAGATAATCGGCCAAAAATCACGAGTAGTCGAGTTGATGCACCTACACCATCTTTTCGTTCTCCGGTAGCTCCAATTGATTTTGGTGTCGACGTTGTCCGCTACTTTTGAACACACCGCCACAACTTGTCGTAATCTCGCCGCTCTTGCGGCTTGATCTTTCAAAACTTGTCGATCACGACTTTTCGTTCAGCGTAATGTCATTGCAACTCTTGTAGTTTTCTCTCATCGCTTGCTTCTCGCCTCGCTCGCTCAAACAGATGGATAACATCAATAATAGTGTTTTTTCGAGCAACATCATCTTCTTCGCATTGTTTGTTAACATACATTTTCATATCTTCAGCGGAATGGGGGAGACGGCAAGCCATAATAAATCTTGTGTTGAGAAGTATTTTGAGGTTGAATTGTGTTTGAAATTGTGTGTTAAGAAGTGTGTTTGAGGTGAAGTTGGTATTTATAGAGTGGTAAAATTGGTTTAAAAAAAGTTTTTTTTTTTTAGTTTAATGACCAAACGGTCACTTTTTGAAAATGTATTGATAAATGTGGTTGTGAAGCTGGGATTTGGAACCTTTTAACATCGAGTGAATTTGCACTCGATATTGCAAATGCTTGACATTCGACCGATTTGCCAACCGAGGTCTACAATCGACACAACCGATGTTCAAATCGGTTGAAGAGGCATATTTTTGGTGCCCAACCGATCTCCAAGTGTCGATTGCGACTAGCCTAATGTGTAAATAATAACCTATCTTTAATGATTTTTTTGTTTTGGTAATATACTTAATAGAATTGGGTGTGGTCTTAATTAGTGTCATATTAGTCTTATAAAAGGATTTGAGTATATCTTTTGTTGCATTATGTTTCATATAAACATCTCCTAAGATATTGTGACGGGAATATGCAGATATACTAAAAGTCTTTAAAAGCTAAGGGAGATAAATACATTTTTTGAAGAAATTAGTGTGTAAAAGCGGGCATTTTGCATGTAATAACATTGTCGTTCCTAACAACATATAACCTCATAAAATCGTGTTATGTGACAAGCATATTGTCTTATTGCTCTTTTGCTTGATTTCTCTTGATTTGCTCTTTGCAAAGCTTTTATGTTATAGCTCTTAGCCATGTAATTAATCTCGTCTTTGGTTCCTAAAGTTGAAGCCGAGATACAAAACATGAAGTCAAACAAAGTTTTAATCTTAACCGTTTTCACGTAATTTTCTTTATGCATATCATTGAAAAGATACATATAATTACTCTGAAACAATAGAGCATCTTAATAATAAGTAGATTAAATTGCAAAACTCGTTCTTGTGGTATGTCCATATTACAAATACAGTCTTTATCTTTTTGAAAATACAAACATCGTCCTTATAAGAAACTATTGGTGTAGATACCTTCTCTAGCCTAAAGTAAAATAACTAAAATGTCTCAAAATAAAAGACATAGTTTAACTAAAGTCAAAAACATTTTAGTGGGCATAGACGAAATCTACACCAAAGGTTTCTCATATGAACGAAACTTGCACTTTTGTAAAGGAAAGACTACGCTTGCAGTTTGAAGATACAACAAGGACAATTTTTGCAATTTACTCTAATCAGTATTAGTGAAAACCATTGATGTTAACGTTGCTACTTGTTTAGTGAAAAAACAAGTGTCGGGATTTTAAGAAAACGCGGAAAGGATTAAAATATCATAAAAAATTGATTGATGATTCGGACTTTTGTTTTGCATTTAAATGGCAACACGGTTTATACGCGTCATGTGGATTATCTTAATTATTAGGTTGACCAATGTGCCCCCACGTATCTAAACATGTCTTTGTCACTTTCGTTGACTTAAGACTATACTAATTTTCTTCCCACGTAAATTACATAGATATCGGTTTATATTTCATTATTTTGATTTGATTTGATAACGAGGCCGGTGGTAAAATGGTGAGCAACTTACATGATTGAGTCGACATGAGTTATAAATATGAAAAAGTCAGTTAATTAGTAAGCTCTGACCAACCGGTCTTACGGACCATGGCCAAATGACGCCTAAACATTTTCTCGCAGCGCGCTTAAATTATGTGGATTCATCATCACCGATGAAGATTGTGTATATATATACTACTTATAATGGAGGGATAACACTCTCTCTTATTTATGAGTTTAAGATTTTCTAAATTAGAATTTAAGCAAATACTACTTATAAAACATGATGTACAACTATGTAAAGCATTAATTGATTTTAAGCAAAAACTATTTATTACATACATACAATTAATATACCTCACCACCAATATATACAAGTAACTAAACACAATGTACAAATACAAATAAACTAAAAACACATTTTTCAATACATACAATTAATACACAATTTAATTTACCATTTCACCAAAATATACAACTCTTTAACCACAATATATAATCTAATTAAGCTTCCAAAATATAAATTGATGCATGAAAATTTTTCAAGTCTAAAGTTATCTTAAATGATGATGTGAGGAAAACAAAATAACATTAAAATGTTCCACTATGGGAGGCTTAAAATTTATAAAACTTGAAAAGGTTCATGTTTTGTTTTAACCATAGATTTTTATTTCACGATTATATGTCCCTAAACCTTAGCCTCTTTATAATCTTAAAACATTTAATGACGTTGAAACAAGATAAAGCTTTATTTATACATGCTAGTATAAGTTGATGCATGAAAATGCATTTTTCAAGTCTAAAGTTATCTTAAATGATGATGTGAGGAAAACAACAAATTAAAATATAAACATTAAAATGTAACAGCATTTACTATGCTAGTTTGTGAAAAGATTTATGAAAAGATGAAGATATTCAATAATATGCAAACGATAATAGATGTATATTTTAAAGCTATGTAGAATAAATATGTCTATAATTTTGAAGATGTTTAAAATATTAATCTTTTGAAAGCACGTATTGATTGTGTTGTATGGTTTGAAAAACTTTATGAATAGGCTTATTTATTTATAATATATATATAAAAAAAAAGCAAAAAGTAAAAAGTGAAAACTTAAAACTAATTTAGAAAATTAATTTGTTTTTACTTAAATGAAAGGCTTGAAGTTAATTCAGAAAACTTAAAACTAATGTCACTTTTTTTTAATATTGAAATTAACTATTAAAATTTGTTCTTTTACTTAAAATCATTATATGTTACAATAATTTACAGTTAAATTTTGATTTTTTACGTTGTATGAATAAATGTTATACGAAATATCTTACCAAAATATCACAATCATAATTATGTGCTGTGATAAAATCTCGTTGCTATGCACAAGTATTCAATTAGTAATGAAAGTAAGTTTATAATGCGAAAAGTTTAATAGATTAATGATGTTTTAATTATATAAACTTTTTAAAAGGTTATCATGATGGATGCCTTAAGTTTATAGATTTTATGGTTATGGAATATGGAGATCGTAACTGAAATTCATTATCTAAGTATAAGCAGATTGCAGAATTTGACATTTGTCCAATCATGCATTGATTATTTTTCTTTTGTAATCTGAGGCGTTTGAATATATTTTTTAAATTATCGTTATTGCGATTGCGATGTGGAGGAACCGGCCATGATCATATTAAAAGAGGTGGACATGTGAGATTATTCTCTTGGAATTTAAAGATACAAGGCATGATGTTTACCATTAGATGTTTTTTAGGGTGTTTCTTAATGCTACGTGTGATAAATTTGGTGGTAATACAAATTAATGATATTGTCAAGATAACTACACCTTGATATATTCATTTGTCGTTATATATATAGCATGCAACTTAATACGGGGTACATCGACTTCGTGTCACAAAATTAGGCATGTAGAAGATTCAAACATCATGTATAACTACTATTTCTTATAGATTGGCCCAAACTTATAACCTTTTTATTAATATTATGAAAACTCGTTGGACTTGTTGCATCTGCTGCGCTTTGTACACTTATCCTAACTGTTGTATCCGGGTTAGTTTTCGCAACTCTTCAACATAGTCTCTTAAAAGGGTGTATCACGCTTATGATCACCCCTAATCTCATTTTCGCCTTTGTTTTTGCCCTTAATGCTTTTTGCATAGACACCGAACTTCAAGTCATTCTCGAAATGATCTTGAACAACCCCGATTGGAATATCCGGATTGACTTGAACTTGGTCAACTATTTGCTTCAAAGAAACTTGTAGTCACAAGCTTTATTGTCTCTTGATTGAAACATCCGTGTTCATCCTTGAAAGTTCGAACAATCCATACATCTTTATCTCGTATTTTTAGCTACATACAACAACCATGGACACTCTTACTTGCTCCTCATATTTCAGAAATACACATTCCTACCGAGGCCTCTAGTTATCGGACCATTTTTCCTCTTTGGGACTTTCCCACTCGAACCTTCGGTTATTCCACAAACAGTATTTGTCCAGACACCTAACCCTAATTCTCTGTTTGTCATTCTTAATTAGTTGCAATTTCCTCCTAGTCTTTATTGAAAGCATGTAGATCCTATCTTTCACTTCTTTGCGCTACAAAACTTTGACCACGTAAAAAATATATTTCGTCCTCTGTTTGTGCCGCCTCACTTAACTTTTGTTTCTTGTATGCCCTCAATTTGTTCCTCCTAATAACATACTCATCCTCATTCTCGTAACCACTTGCAAAATCATTATCATCTAACAGATCCAACTCATTTTTCTTAAAAAATCATGTGGTAGTAATGGTGGTACCTATAGATGGTAAATTAGTAGTCTCGGTCACTTTGAACAGATTAACATCAAAATCGGGCTCTTCAAAAGTATTAGCCTCATCGACAACCGTGTTTTCATCACCATTGTTCTCAATATCATCATCGCACTCATATAAGTGTCTGTCTCACTCACATTGTCATCACTTACAACTCATCGATTTCACTAACCTCGCATGATTTACCTTTTGGATATGATCCATGGATTACATGTTTCCTCCTCATGATGACCAAACTCTTGATCATTTTGAGATACCTCTTCGGACTATCTATTTGGATATGCTCAATATGTTTATCTATATGTCGTTGACATCACCGCAACATCTTCAAGATGATGACCTCTACAAACCGGAAACAAGGGTTGTGTTTCGGCATCCGACTAGATTGTACCAAAGTATTGACTTCCAAAGGTTGATTCAGAACCTCACATAAGTCCTCTACCACGGACTTATTAACAATATTTTCTAAGAACAATTTCTTTGAGCAATATGGAACAATAGCAAGAGTCGCTTTTTCTTTGTTGCATCCACATCGCCAATAATCGTCCTAATTGATTTTGGTGACATTTGATCAACGCCTAATGTTGTCTTACCATTTTCAACATAAACCTCTATCATCTTATGGTCATCAACAAGATCTTTCAATATTTCTAAATTAGCACTCTCACTTAAGCTATACAAACCATCATCTAAATTACTACCAGCTTAACAAAGTAATAGTAATTTTTGAACCGAGCTCATAACCCAATTCATACATAAGCACATCCAACTCTTCAACCGACACACTATCAACATCAACCAAATCAACTAAACTTTTCATACCTCCAACGATATTCTACTGTGCCAAGATTTTAAAGACACCATTGTGATGAACCCTCATACTAAACATTTTAGATCTACCACCGAAAACATGTCAATATATGTTTGAAGCATTCTATAAACTTAATTGGGAAACAATAAATACCACAATTACAAATTCCAATGATCGAATCAACAAAAAAAAAAGACCGTATTTCTTCTTAGCGAGTCGATAGGGACGGTATCATCAATCTGATAACCCGACCGTCTTCTTACTTTCCATAGGGTAAACCCATGTTTCGGTTTATGATCGATAAATGGGGTTTTGTGACATACAATTAGGGTTTGTGAATTCGATAATTATTGTAACGAAATCTATAAAACATTTACATCATTTTCTTTAATTTTAAAAACTTAAAAAATCATTTCAATTACTAAATCACTTTTAATTAAAAATAACAACAACATCCAGTACTATACTAATATTTTAAGTATTGTTTAATCCTCAAAATTTTATTATTTTTCGTTTACAACCCATAAACTTTTTTTCTTCTTTGCAATGACTACATATTAAACTCGTAAGTTGCATCAAGAGTCACCCCAAAACACAAGTTCGCAAGTATAACTATTTGCTGCAACGACTACGTATTGAACTCGTAAGTTGCATCAAGAGTCACCCCATCGTCTTGATACATCGTCGTTTTGCGTGAATATTCCTCTAGTATTAACAATATCATTAATTTGTATTTTTCGATAAATTGTTAGTTTGACTAGTTAAAAAAATGAAGTGTCTAAAATACCGTCGTCTTGATACTAAAAATGAATAACATACCAGTTAAACAAACCTTTTTTTTATTAGTATTATTATAGTAAATTGCACCGTTCGTCCCTGTAGTTTACACCAAATCGCTAGTCTCATCCCTGATCTTTAAGTTCATTACTTATTACTTATACTTCTCCTTATAAGCAAGACATACATATAAACTCATATTATAGGCTAATTTTCAAGATAGAGATGTTAATTAATTGCTTGATCTTAATTAGGTTCAAAGAAATTTTGAGTGCTAAACTATTTCTTCAATTTCTAACAGAAGCCTTAAAAAATGAAATAAAAATGGTTTAGTTTTCCGAGTCCATTTTCCTCCCCTTTTATTCACTATTCACCCCTCAAAGTCACGAATTATGCCAGGGCCTCATGTAAAATAGCAAAAGAGTTTTGTTATTGAATTATGTTTTGTGATTATATAATGAGATTGCATGTATATTTGTAATAAAGACATAGATTGATGAATAAACAATCCTAACTGTAAATCTAATAGTCCAAAGCCCACAATTAGGCTTGGGCGAACTAATCGAGTCATTTAACATTCTCCCGCAGTTTAAATGAGAGGCTTCCAGACGGAAAAACTGGAACATATATGATGCTTTTTCTTCTTTTTCTTCTATCATTGTATATGGCGGCATAATTGTTTACTGCTTGCGGCTTCCTCCTTTGCGTGACCTTCATGGCATGTTTTGTCTTTTAGTAGGAACGACAATTTTGTGACCAACTATTTTAAAAAACGACAATCCTTTTCGGCGGGAAAACAAAGATTAATGTTGATGAGACAAAATTGGTTAATGATGGCTAAATCAATATAATATCGGGTATCTTATGACTATTAGGTTTTGCTGGCTAGGGTTTATGATTTGGATAGAAAGAAAAGTGTAATTATATGAAAATTAATAAAGTGGAAGAAAATAAATCGGGAACCCTCCGAAATATCAACGAGTAGCCGATGATCGGAAGATAACTATTTTGTGGTGGGTTGTACCTAGAGCTCCGATACCATGTAAAACATTAAAGAGTTTTATTATTGAATTGTGTTTTATGATTACATAATAAGAATTGCATGTATATATTTATAATAAAGACATAACTTGATGAACAAGCAATCCTAATTCTAAATCTAATAGTCCAAAGCCCACAATTAGGCTTGGTCCAACTAATTTAGTCATTTTAATAATTAATAATTAATACATATAAACCCTTTGTTATAAATTTACCCCTAGCTCTATCCCATAATCACACATATTACGGCCAAACCTGTGAAAACATATGTTCAATTGGTGTATCATCATGAAAGAGTTAAAGCACGTATTTCATGACCCACGATACACATACAAAACATTAAGGAAAATCAATCGAATGAGAGATGAAGGTGTTGTTTGTTTCATTAAGGTGTTTTGAGTCTGAATCTAAGTACCACATCTTACTATTAAAAGATGGCTAAAAAGTCTATACATGAATCAAATAATGTTTGTTGTTAAATTGTTTGAATAATTTTAATTTGCAAAATTTATGTATAAAATCATCACATTGCCATGAATAAGTAACTTTTATAAACATAAAATGAAACGTTTTTATCATACATTTAACATAGTCAATAAACTATTAATTAAATTATCCTAATGCATATAAATTTATGATAACAAAATACTAGTATTACACATCATAAGAAGACAATAAGAGGCAATAAGATAAGTCCTCACCTATTATTTGGGTAAGAGACAATATGTTTGACCGTGAGGTCTGACCGTGTATGACTGAGTGAGAGGTAAAAGTCTAGTAAGAAATTTTTTGTAAAAACAAACACACCTGAACTTTCTGAATGTTCAAGCACATATTGCAGACGCCAAAAGAACTCTACAGAAAAAGTAAAGAGAATGGATAATCAAAAACCGTTCAAACGGGAAAAGTACTCCAACTTCAAAAAACAGTTGCTGATTATTTTCTATTATGAGGGTCATATTCCTCATTTAGAACTGGATAGAGTGTTTAGCATATTAATGTGCACTTAGATTGAGTAGGCATACATTAAATCATCCAAGAATGCCATTTACACACGAATAAATAAACCTGCAAAATGTATAAAAAATACAATCATTTCCAGCCGTTTAGCATTAATACAATGCTTCATTAAACTGTTTATATACATGTAAAATAAATGAACAAAGGTTTACCTCTACATTTGATGAACAGTGTGAGTTTCATGAATGACATTCTCTTTGTCACGTTTCTTCTCTGCATTATCATCATCTTCGAGCTTCCTCCAAAGAACCATATCATGTGTCAGGTCGCTTGTTTCAAAAAGAAAAGGAGAAGGGAGAGTATCCGATGCTACATTCCCCATGTTACTTCTCACATTGCCTACCATGTCATGATTATGCAAATTCTTTGAACTTTGAGGAAGGAATATGCCACTTGCTTCGGCAAAACTATTTGCTGTTTCCATGTCGATTTTTTCCTTTGGTGACTCCTCAAGATTTGAACTTGTGGGTTCTATCACTAAACTGTCTTCTTCATGAATATATGCTCGGAAATCAATTAATGAAGGAGGGATCTTGGAAAGAAAGACCTCAATAAGGTTCTGTTTAACCCCCTTGTGATACGGATTTTCCGTTTTATTATATCGATACCGAAAGTTTTCATAAGTTGTCTGCATACATATAAAAATTGTATAACTATACATGTTAATATATGGATTAGACTTGTTTTATCCCTTAAACTTGCACCATTTTGGCTTTTTTAACGCTAATTTTTTGTTGCAGACATTTGTTCTCTACCCTTGATTAAGTACCTTAACTTTTTCTTGCACTGGCCTATCCCTAAAAAGAAGTATAATCACGAAAGAATGATAAGACAAGTCAAGACTAAGCGATAGTGAAAAAAAGTTTAAGAGTTAAACTGCCAAAAAGTTAAAAACATGTGATTTACTAATTCATCTTATCTCACAGAAACATTGCATATATAAGCTAAATACAATGATTACCTGGTTTGAGCAAATAAGATAGAAGTGGAAAATTGTTAGCCCCCACAAACCAAACGGCGATAAAGCAGTATACTATGAGAAAATCCGACAAGAAGTCCTTAGACATAGCCTTCCAAATGTTCGGATTTTCTTGACCTAAGTTGACCAATGAAAATGTGAACACATATATGCACAATATGGTCGATGTCAATACAAACATGTAGAAGAACCTATAGTTCCGCTGCAATTACATTTAGATAGAATTAGTGTCGACAAAAAAATAACTGAATATAGAAACACATGAAAAAAGAATGTTTCTTACCAATCCAATGCATTGACCAACCCACGGACAATGATGGTCAAACCTTTGAACACAATTGTTGCAAAGAGAGCAGTGTGAGGCTCGTGGAGGACGATAGAGCATACACGTGTCGCAGTATTTGACTTTGATTGTGTGACCGTTGACAATGATGTCCTTTGTTCTTGGTAACCTTAAATGAGGCGTTCTACCGTGGGTCCACTCCATTGAAGGGGTGTTCGCTTCATTTGTTTCATCAGGGTCAGGTGGAGATGTGTTTCGTGGGACTATACCAGGGTCTCTACTCGATGTCATGAAAAGAAATATAACGTCCTGTGTTCAGATAATTCAAATGATGTTAGGAAATAAACTTTTATTGGTTCACATTTATGTTTATCAGTTACTTACTAGACAAGTGAGAGTTGCGGCTACAATCAACACTCCATACCAATGGCTGAACGGTTTTTGGTTTCGCTTGTTATCATTTATGATGTTGTGGACCTTAATACAAAAGGTTATTGCAGGGCCCGCAACCATGAGCAAGGTGAAGAACAAGGATAGCACATCGGGACCAAAGATCAATCTTCCCCCGCATAGGAATCTCTGGAGCATCATATAGTAAAAAGGTAGAGCTCAACACATACACCAACATATTACAGATACCAAATTTTTCATTAAAATCCAATTATTCATCCCATATTTAATTAGTTCAAAGTTGGAACTTTGGTAGTGTTCTGATAGTATTTCAGCAAAATGAACTCAACTTGATAGCCATAATCCTTAGACAACAAAGCTAAAGGGTATACAACAATTTTATCAAAGCCAATGGCGCGTAGCTCAGTTGGTAATGGGTGGGGCATCTTTGCACGTAACAACAACTTTATCAAAGTTATTGACTCTGGCATTGCATTTTGAAACTGATTATCTGAAGTTGTAGCAAAATCTGAGTATTTAACTGGTTACATGCACAACGATCACATAATCATAATCATTTTTTTACATCTATCCAAAAATGATACTTAGAAACTACTGTAACTGTAATGCCAATTAATCTATTTTAAAGATAAAAGATACGTGACGAGTGATAGGAAAATATGTTGGCAATTGCGACTTACAACAAACTTCGAACACAAGTATCTATATGTATGTTAGTATTATTTTAAGCTCGTTTGTCGAAAATAGAGTTAACGTGAGTAAAGATATAATCACTCAAAATTATAGTGGGAAGAGCAAAAACATTGAAGTGGTATTAAAAGGACCACTCTAAAGTTGTTCTTCCCATAAACAAACTTGCAAACCAATATATTTGTTTAAGATTTGGTGTAAATTTAGTGATGAACAAAACACAAACTTTGATGTGTAAAACCAATGATTCTAGGCCTCTGTTTATACTAAATTTTTTTTTTGAACGGCGCGTTAGTACAAGTATAGTTAGTAGGAACGAGACCCTCCAATAAAATTTCACCTCGTTCCCTCCCTACACCCCCCTTCCCCGATGGAAAACCCCACCGGAGGACTCGAACCCGAGACCTCCGAATGGGATAACAACCACCCTGTGTTTTGCCACGCCTGCCAATCTCGCTAGTAGTTGGTTTCATACTAAATGACCCTTAAAATTTCTTCTTCCCACCAATGTGGGACAAAATGCAAACCATTTTTCTCTTTAGGCTTCAAAAATACTAGCTCACATATATGATATTTCATTAACGTCGACTCTATTTTGAACATTTCCATGCTCGTTGCGAAACTCTCATCAAAGATTACACAAATCCGCATAATATTACAAATATACGATACATACATAAAGATGGCTTAAAGTCACTTTTACCAACAAATTTTCCAACAACAAAGAACTTACATTGCTTCCTTTCCAAACTTGATATTGTCTTATCGGCTCCTTAATCTTCTCCTGTGCCATCAAATAGTCAAAACCTTAATACTTCAATTCTTGTTCGGATTAACTCAAGAGTCAAAACCCGTAAGAAACACATGAAATACTTTACAAAAATATAATTTGATATATGAAGGTCACTGAAAGAAGATAATTAAATTTGTGTTTATGAAATATACATGAGAGAATAATGAAAAGTGTGAAATTGGAAGAAATAAGAGGCACACGAATGTTGATTAAAATTGGACGGATTTACCTACAAAAATGTTGGTATGCTTGGCTATATCACACATATTCACATTTACAGCTACACTTTCAGTGTCCTCTTTGCTATATTCCGTATTCGGCTAACAAAGCTGTTGAGGCGAATGTTCCAACTTCCATTCTTTTGTACACATGTTCCGTGACATTAGTTATACTCAAGTCAACACATGTTACAAGTGATAAACTTTTGACCAAATTATTTGATTGCAAAAATTTATTTATAAGAAAAAGAATAGTCCAATTAAAATAAATTTCACCAAAATATTGACCATTATAGGTGATCACATATTCACATGTTTCTATCATATATAACAAAATCATCCTAAGATGATGCAAATCCCTAATCATTATTAATTTTTTTCTTCCCTGAATATCATTTATTACAAAATTTTACGACTCATTTCATAGTTTCTTAGATTTCTCTCACTTTTGCCTATCTTAACTAGTTGCACTTGGTGCCGTTCTTTAAAAAAAAAAAAAAAGCTAGTGGCACTTGGATATATATAACCTACATTCACTCTTGTCTAACTTTTACTTTTGCACTTCTGTTTATCCAAATCAAAGTTTTGCTTGTTCTGTTATTTAATCCCGAACCACAACGTGAGAGCAATGAAAACCTCGTTTTAGTCATTCATGGAGTAGCATATGTTTTTGCATGAATTTAGGTGGTACATGATTTGAACTAAATAATCGCTATGGGAATGAGTTTGTTATATCAGAAGCTATACTAAGTTTTGGTAATACATGATAACTGGTCTAACGTTGAATACATTTTTTTGCAATTAATCTAAAATGCTGAAAGGACTTTTAGCATTGTAGATAGTTTTTATACTTTTTATGCTAAACCCTGGTGAGTGGTGACCATAAACCCTGATGATGGTTAAAGCATGGCTTACGTGCTAATAGAGGCGACTCATGTCATCTGGGGTCCTGATTAATTCATTAGCAAAAGGGTAGACATCTAAAAATAGCAAGAAGAAATGCATGGGATATGGGAAGTTGGGAAACCTCCGACTCTATCGCTCCCAAAATTTAGAGACAGAAATCATTTTCATTTTCTTCTTCTTTTTGTTTTTGAGAAATTGTAATCTGAGAATTAGAGAGCCGAAATACGTAAAAAAACATAAACATATATATCGAGAGAGGGAGAGAAAGGGAGAGGGTTTTGTTCATCTATAACAAAACCTAATAAACTCCCTCTAACCATCTCCCCCTCTTTTTTGTTAACTACAACATTTTGTATTGTATTGAAGTATTGAACGTTGGAATTTAAATGTGAATGGATTGCTAATTCGCCGTTTTGCATGATATTTGATTTGTAAAGATGATGGAGGAAAGCAAGAGCCAGGTTTCTTCTCCTCGAAAAGCTAAGAAAAAGAGGCTTTATCAAGTTTGGAAAGGTCGTAATGTGAGTTTATATCATGCTTAGATTTATATTATTTACCGTGGGTATTTCTTAATTCAGGTCATAATCATCATATTTCGTTTCTTTTCCTGCTGCATATAACGAGTCTTCAAAGACTAATACCAACATAAACAATACAAAAGCTTATTTGGGCATTTGGATTTCCTTCTATTTTTATTTTTTAGAACATCACGCAGGCATGTAGTAAATCAAGAGTTAGTCTTATTATCATCATACACATTTGTGTGCCAAATTACGGTTTACCTGAAACATATTAATCTATTACGTAGTAAAAAATAAATGTTTTACTGTTTAAGGGTGCAATAAACATGGAGATATGGATATGAATGTCAAAGAATACAAGACTACTTGTGAATAATTTGATAAATCTATGATTGATTCCATAGTTATCATGTTTTCTTCTCTTTTTGTATGAAAACTATATGAGTCCTTTAAGAAAATCAGCATTTGACTTTTTCGAGTCAAAGAAGACATGAATGCATCTTGACTATTATAGTTAGGGGTGAGCAAAACAAACCGGAAAACCGAAACCGAACCGAAAACCGAAAAATCGAACCGAAAAACCGATCAAACTAAAACCGATAGTTCGGTTTAACTTTTCAAAACCGAAAATACGGTTCGGTTTCGGTTTCGTCCAAAAACCAAACCGCAAAAACCGAACCGAACCGAATCGGTTTTATTATATAAGAATATCTAATTAATATAATATGATAAATAACTAAATAAATCAAATTTGTAAATTCATATTCATTTTGTGAGTGGATTTATAATATATTTATCTTAACGTTTGTATTTATATGTTTGTTTGTCGTGTCGCGTGTTTTGTGTGAATATATCAATAAGTATTCGATAATAATTATTCTACGCGTATGTTCACTTGTATGTGTATGTCTCATTTATATGTTTGTAATTGTAGAATTATGCAATAAACATTATTATGCTTAGATTAAAAAAAGTAAAGAAGAATTAACTAATTTTGTACGTAAAACAAGTTTGTTTCTATAATTTGGCCATACCCAAATATTAACGGTTAGAAACCGGAAAAACCAAACCGAAACCGATAACAAACCGAAAACCGAACCGCTAAAACCGAACAGTTACGGTTTTGGGTTCTACAAAACCGAACATTGTGGTTCGGTTTCGGTTTAGCCAAAACCGACCCAAACCGAACCATGCACACCCTAATTATAGTGTTACCTATGGTTTTAAGAAAAATATAAGAGAGTTATTTTACATACCAAACTTTTCCCACATACCAAGTGACTCATCTTCACCATCCATCTAAAAAGAAATCAATAACCGATTAAAAGATTTTATTATTTCACATATATTTTATAATTTAAATATCTTTTAAACCGTTAATCGTTAAGTGAAAATATTTACATCATCGCGACGAAGATTTAATTATCTTTCAGACGCAAGACTTTGATATACTTTCGAAAAAGAAAAAATTTCGCTTTTTTCACGTTTTTTCGTTATTTTTTTCGTTTTTTACGTTACTTAAATTTACATGAAAAAAATCATATATGATAAAACACTAAATTGAATATCACATGTGATATTAGTGTTAAATCATATATATGATATATAATATCATATGTGATATTACACTAATATCACATGTGATATTACATATCATATATGATATTACACTAATATTACATGTGATATTCAAATTAGTGTTTTATCATATA
This sequence comes from Chrysanthemum lavandulifolium, assembly GCA_022545495.1. Classification (NCBI taxonomy): domain Eukaryota; kingdom Viridiplantae; phylum Streptophyta; class Magnoliopsida; order Asterales; family Asteraceae; genus Chrysanthemum; species Chrysanthemum lavandulifolium. Next base: position 119,816,736 of record CM040243.1, read on the forward strand.
CGATTTTTAACGCAAATTTCAAGAACGTAAAAACGAAAACTTAAAAAAAACGTGAAAATACGATTTTTTTTTTGTCGAAAGTATATCAAAGTCTTTATCTATAAAAAGACAATTAAACGCTCGTCATGAATGATATATTTTTTTCCGCTTAACGATTAACGGTTTGAAAGATATTAATATTTGAAAAAACGATGAAAGTGGGTTTTTAAATTGTTGGGATTAATCTCATCCATTAGATCAAATAAAACCAAGTAGAGATTGATCCCAGATGTAAATAATCTTTTGTCCTCAAATCATCTTAAATCAAAATATAATAGGGCATGTTTTCATCTTTTTTTGGTCCAAGGTTTATGGGTTTTATGCAATTTTGTAAGATAGTCAGCATTTGACTTTCTTGAGTCAAAGTAGACATGAATGTATCATGAGGAACATCTGGTTAGCCATTTTTATTTTATAATGTTGGAACTAGTCTCATAGTAACATATTTAAATAGTGATCTCATCAATTTTTGTGTTAGAGCTATGGTTTCTATATGATTCGTTAAGAAAGTCAATAGTTGACTTTTCTTAGTCAAAGTAGACATGAATGCATCTTGATTTTTGAGGAACATATGATTGTATTTGTTGGATGATAAAGAGTGCTCTTGTGGTTTGTCCTAACTATTTATACGATTTAGTAATCATTCACATTCCAATGGTTCTTGTTGATAATGATGCATGACAGCATGAATCACTTAAAGTTATGTTTTTGGTTGGCAGAAATTTTATTGTGGTGGTAGATTAATTTTTGGTCCCGACGCTGGTTCAGTACTTTTATCTACAGTTCTTATTGGAGCTCCGGCCATAACCTTCTGCATTAAAACACTACTTGATACAGAAAAAGATGGAAACGTTTTTGGATACACGGTACTAGCTTTAGGAATCGTCCTCACACTTTTGGTATGTTAACCATCATTTCAAGTATTCAATGGGCGAGGCAGGCGGGTTAGATAACATGTCAAACATGTTGTTGTTTGTGCAGGATGAAATGGGTCAAGCTGGCCAAACAATCTACTACAATAATCTACTTTTTAATAATAATTGAGTTTAGGATGTTGTAAAGGCGCAAACATTTGAAAAAACGCGCATTTCACTGATTTGATTCATTTTCGTTTAGCTACTTTTTTTCTTACACAAATCGATACATTTATAACTTAATGAGTCGAGATTGTCTCCAATTTTTCATAATCTTTTTGCTTTGGACTATGGACTTGACTCATCTTTCTGCAGGATTTAGTTTTTCTCTTCATGACGTCCGCCAGAAATCCAGGAGTAATTCGTAGGAACAAACGGCCACTGGAATGTGAAGAATCTTTTAGTATGCGGTCAGAATCAATGGATTGGCTAAATGCTTCGTCCCTTAGTATGAGGGTACCAAGAATCAAAGATATGCTTGTTAATGGTCACACAATTAAAGTAAAATACTGTGATACGTGCATGCTCTACCGCCCGCCTCGTGCTTCTCATTGCTCTGTTTGTAATAACTGCGTGCAACGTTTTGATCATCACTGCCCGTGGGTCGGACAATGTATTGGAGTTGTAAGTTTCTAACTCATTTTGTCAGTCATTTGACTCGTTAGAGTCAAGGAATAACCCAAATTGACCCATTTGACCATAAGTTGATCAAAATTGTCACCGGATATGGCGTAGCACTTTGTAGTAACATTGGTTGATGTATTTGCAGCGGAACTATCGGTTCTTCCTCCTATTCGTTACATCATCCACGCTCTTGTGTGTATACGTGTTCACGTTTTCATTGATCGATATTATTCGTCAAAAAGGGAGCTTGTTGAAAAATTTATTGAACGACGCTGTTTCATTTTCACTCCTAGTGTATACCTTCATATCTGTTTGGTTCGTAGGCGGGCTCAGCATATTCCATGTTTATCTCATTTCCACAAACCAGGTTACAGTTCTACACCCTTTGAAAATGATGGCACGTCTGTAACTTTTTGTCCTAAAAGTAATTATGTTGTGTGTTGAATAATGCAGACAACGTATGAGAATTTCCGGTATAGATATGAAAAGAAGAAAAATCCATTTAACGAAGGGTTTTTGAAGAACCTTAAGGATGTATTCTGCTCTAAATTACCACCTCCTGTTGATTTTCGAGAGTGGGTGTCAGTTGAAGACGATGATGCTTCAAATATCTTATCCTTGTCAGAAAGATTTGGCGCTTCTATGCGTCCATCGACAGGAAAGTTAGGTAGGGAACCGAGCATCTTCCTTATAAATGAGGATAGGTTGCCAAACAATCACAAGACTTTTAGTGATCCTGTTTCTGATAAAGATTTAAAAGTTAGCGACGCAGACAAAAACACACCACATGATTCACGTTTTCTAGTTAATCGTCAAGATTAGATGTGTATAAAAATATAGATTCGAACAAAAAGTTGTACATCAAAGGATTGCAATATAGAGAACATAGAGTTTTTACTCTTTGTGGCATATGGTATTCTGATAAGGGGCGGAGTAATGGGGGCCCAGTAGGTCTTGCAGCCCCTCAACTAAATTCAATAAGTTCTATATAATATAATTTAAAACCCAATACTTTAAAAATATGAGCTATCGGCCCTACCAATATTACCGATTCAATATTGTGTTTTTGATAAAAAATCAGAATCACGAAACTCAAAAGTCAAGAGGAGGACGGGTTTAACAACCTAATACACCGATCAAAAGAATTGTTTTTTTTATAGGTATTGAATGCTTTTATTGATTTGTTCTTTAATTAATGATTACAATTACATATTCACTTTTTTGAATCTTTGTGTCTTCAATTCTTTGAAATATTAAATTGTGATTTTATGGATAGTTTTTGTTCTTTCATTGATGATCATCTCATTCGCTTGATAACTATTAAAGTATTAATTGCTAATAGCCTTGTATGATTATTAATTTATTACTTGTTGTATGCTTGATTACGTATTTTCCTTTAAGAATTATTAAAAATGATCAAGTATTAACTCATAAGATACATAAAACGGAGCAAACTATTTGCAGGTTAGTTCATGAGACAAAGGATTTGAAGATGGTGATACGACATTGAGGAAAACTTGTTCAACTACCGACTTTATTTGGTCAAATGCTCTCATTGATGTTCTAGGTAATGTTACATCCATAGCCTTCACATATGACACTTCTTTAGCAATCAAGAATCATAAATTAACTACCGAAGAGGTACTGTATTTTTTTATTAGTAGTAAGGAGGCCAAATGCTAATCGCTAAGTTGCTAACGGTTATTGAAATTCTTACCAAGATTGATGAAGGCTTTGTATTAGTTTAAAACACGTGTTTCTTTAATTTATTAGACATTTGGCCTTCGTTTACGTTTACAGATTTTCATGTTTTGTTATATTGGTTAGAATTATATCGTTATCATTCTAAAATTTTATATCGGCCCCCCTTAACTTGAAATCCTGGCTCCGCCCCTGATTCTGATTGTTTGTTTTGAGCAATCAGTTTTAAATCCTAGCAACCTTGCTGTCTACCAATTGAAAATTGACTTGAGGCTCGAGAGGCAAAGAGTAACGTTTAAGATTGGTTCAAAATGTGTTTTTGTTCATCATCATTATAGAATACATTGCTCAAACAATAGGGATCATGTAACATATGGATGTCAAAATGATTATTAGAGTATCATAAGTATATGAAGCTAGCAATGGAAAAAATCTAAGAGGTCAAGGGTTCGAATTCAACGGAGAGAAAATTAATCTCTTTGTGGGCACGGAGGTTCACCTACGCCGATTCCGAGCTATCCAAAAGGTAGTCGCCCTGGCATTAGTCGGCTCGCAATGTCGAGTCGAAAACCCAGGTTAATTTCTACAAAAATAATTAATGTATTTAATAGTAGTGCGATAAACCCATGAGACTACATGGGTGAGTCTATGTCTGTAATCGAGTTGGGCGGGACACTCTCAACTTACAACCCCGAGGCAGAACTTGACTCGAGCTTGATGAGGTAATCAACACTCTCAAACAGGGCTTGTTTATAATTATCGAAATAATAATAACAGTATTAGTTATAGTTTATAACATTACTCGACTCGATACTTTCGATCTCAACTTCTTTATGTAATATTAAAAAAAAGTAAAAATGTAAAAATATACAAGCCCGTTACCTTAAAAGCGATACTCAAGTTGGACTCGACTTCTTAATGCGATATAAAAGTGTTGGGTGTGCCGACCCAATCCCACATCGGTAAAACTATAATTTCAAAGTTGATATATAAGTTTGGTGGGCTACTTTTTCTATCATACCAATTGGTATTAAAATGAACCTTAGTTAGGCTTATAATCCAAATATGTTAGACTTGGTGAAATGTTGGGCCCTATGAATCTTAACAAATGGTATTAGATTTAGAGGTACCGTTGGGCTTAGGGGTGTGAAAAAAAAACCTAGGAACCGTATTCCGACTAATAACCAAACCGTATATTAAAACCATTGTAACATTTTTTGTTCTCGAAACGGTTCCGCTACTTTTCCGAATTGAACCGACTTTTTTGAAAATATGAAATCTTATAAGGTTTGTTTACGACTTATGTACATGCAACCTTTCAAGAAAATAATAGGGTTTGTTTTTAAATAGGGGTGACAATTCTTGACATGACACGATAAACGATACGAAGTTAAACAGATGTGGGTTGAGGATAAACATGTTTGGGTAAAAAGTAAGTCAATCCGTCTACCCGTTTAATAAACGGGTCGTGTTTGGGTTGAGTAAGTATTAAACAGGTCAACCTATAAAACCATTTATAAACTACTAAAATTAACGCATGACTTGATTTTATGTTCGATTTGGATTAAATGTATTTTGTAATGTACTTAATATAAGCGAATTACGATTATATTCAGATATCATTGAAATTGTCGCATAGTTATTTGTATGTTATTTTTATCATTTTTTAGATCCTTATATCATTTTTTGCATTTAAAATACTTAAATTGACAAACCACTAACCTTATTCACCACTTAACCTATTTACTTAAATAGGTTAAACGGGTCACAAATGGGTTACACGTATTATGCAGGTCTGCGTTAGGGTTGAGTTTCTTGACACGATTAATAAATGGGTCGTATTTTGGTAGAAGTTATAATAACACGCCAACCCACGAACCCAAATAGGTAAACCCGAACACGACTTGATTACCACTCCTATTTTTGATTTTGTGTACATTCAAACGTTAAAATAAATAAATAAATAAATAAATAAATAAACCACCCTTTCCATTACTAACCTGTAATAAAAATATCTAAAACCTAAAAACCCAAAATAAATTAAAACCCCAATCTTTAATACATTCCAAATAACACCAAACTATGAATTTTACAATTACTTATATCATTCAAAAATTTAAATAACATCATCAACGTCATTCATCAACATGAAAGTGTATTTTTTCTATGTATGTTTTCATTTTGATTGTGATCATAATTGATTAGATACCATGTTACAATAAATGTGGATGAACTTAAAGATCTTTTGATTGATGACAAGGTTGTTAAAGAGGGGGAAGTAGCAGTACTATTTACGTAAGGTACGTATTTGAGGGTTGAGGCGACTATCCGATTTGGTTTCCCACGTTCGGTAAGGACCCATATGTGTGATCAAGTCATGAGCTGGGGTAAAAATTATCGGAGTTGCCGGAGTGAATTGTGAGAATTCACTCAGTGTGTGTGTGGTTAGGTTAAGTTGGTTCATTCATGGGAATGAACCTTCTATATATAGAAATGGCCTTATGGTTTTGTGTCCTGCCTAGGAATCCGTACAAATTTCTAGGATGGTCTACGAGGTGGACATCCAATGAGGAGACAATGGATAACATGTGTTGTGCTTCCTTTGGTCTCACTAGATGCATGGAATGATCCATGCATGATTGCAGCACTACCTCATAGTGAATGAAGTAGTAGCACGTGTCTGGTGGTTGCAATGGTCCGGAAAAAGGTTCCCAGGACTGTCATTTCCTGGAAGCGTTTGGTAAGAGTATGAGCCTAGCTTGGGGGTTCAATTCCAAGGCGTAATATGATACGATGTAGCCGATGTTGGGCTTAGTTTGAGCGTGAACCTTAGCCTGTTGGGCTGAAGGTCCTATAAACCATGAAGTCCCCTAGTCCATTAAAGTATTTTACTGTTACAGGGAAATGTGATGATGGACTCTTGTTATGATGAGTCATGATGTTTTTTCAGGCTATGATTTATTCTAATTCGTAGCCTATTGTCTTGGTTTACGATTTTCAGGGTATGATTTGTCCTGGAAACATAGCATGTGAGCTTTGTGCAGGCTTCTGTCTGTAAATGACATATAGGGGCCAGGTACATTTAATGCACGATTTGACTAGGCGGAAGTTTTACAGCCGTAATTCTTCTCTATTTTCTTTTTGGCCTCAGAGGTAATGATTTTGGATCTTGGGGTGTGTGTTTTTTGCCTTGTAACCACCCACCGGTCTTTTCAACGGCCTTCGCATTTTCCAGGCGTCGTGGATTTAACCGCTACATGATTCCGTAATTGTTGGGTAACTTCTTTTTGCGAGTTTTGTATTTAATATTTCTTGCCTTCGGGTTTTTCTCTCATTTGCTTTTTGCTTAAAATTTTTCTTTTACTTTCAAAGGAGATGAATCCCGATAGTCCTTTCTTTGATGCAGAGGGTTTATTGGATTTTTAAGAATGTTTTCAGACTCCGTAGGTTGATTACCAATGTTCCCTTTTCTTTGTTTGTATTCTTTAGGTTCTACAACTTTGGCATTGTCATTTTTGACCCATGAAGTTTTTTCCTTTCTAGTTTCCGCATTGGGGTTGATATGTTGTTTGTTTTTCTGTCTTTTTGTCTTCATGTAGTGTCAGGTATCAGTCAATATGGGTTTTCTTATTTTGGCAATGTAGCCTCTATTAATGCTTCTAATGTACAGAATCCTGGTGAGGGTTCATTGGGTGTTGATGCTTTTCACTGTGCTGATTCTGTTAGTCCTCTGTTGATGAGGATATCTAGTCATCCTGGAAGTCCAAGTGTTTTTAGCCATGTGGTTCAGCTGCCAAGGAGAGCTTGTCCGAGGCTTTTCTCAAGTTCCTGGCAATCTTGAAGACAGTGATGAAGATTTGGTGCCTCTGGCTGATAGGAAGAGAAATGCACAATGATTTGGTAGGTTGAAGAGGAGTGAAAGACATTCTAATAGGGCAAGGCGCATGTCGTAGGTGAGCTTTCTTTGCTTGTTTTTTCCGTTTTCTTTTTTGCTTTTGTGGATCTATGATTTATTTCTCTTTTTATTGGTAGGTGGTGCTGAACCAAAAGTGCCTCTAGTTTTTGAGACTAGTCTCCATTTTGATGATCTGCTAGAGGCTCCTGCTTCTCAAAGAGCCTTTTTGACTACCATTGTCCCCCCGGGTAGGAGGCTGGAGTCTAAGGGTAGATCCTTGTCTTCAGTTTTCCAGTCTGTGGATCAATCCATTATTGACCTTTTGTTTGGATATTCTTTAGTGAGGCATGCCAAAGCGGCTGGCTCTTCTTCAACTTAAGCTAATTCAACTTAAGCGAATTCAGAGTCTTGAATCAGAGTTGTTGGATTTGAGGCAAAGGTCTAAGATTGATAAATTGGATTTTGAGCATGAGAAGTCAATGTTGTTATCTTAGAAATCGGGTTTGGAGCATGATCTTAGTGAGCCTTTCTAGGATGGGAATCAATATTTGCGAGATGCCCAACAGTTGAAGCTAAAGAAATGCTCAAATGTGAGATTCTATCTATATTCACAACATGTTTCACGTCTCGAATATGAAGAAATTCTTATCGAATGAAACCCTCGTTATTCCACTAGAAGAAATTCAGGTTGATGACAAACTAAATTTGTTGAGAAACAGGTGGATATTATGGACCAGGAAGTCAAACGATTGAAGCAAAGTCATATTTTGATCGTAGAAGTTCGATGGAAATCCGAAGAGGTCCCGAATTCACGTGGGAACGTGAAGATCAGATCCGTCGCAAGTACCCTCACATCTTCTCAGACACCACACCATCGGATATCAAAAACTGAATTCTGGGAAGAAATTCTTTTAACGAGGGAAGATTGTGACAACCGACATTTTTAGGTTAATACTTGATCATAAACTTGAATGTTTTATACTAAACACGTGAATACTTGACCTGACGTATGACTATTAGGTTATTCTGCGCATAACGAGAAACCACTTTGAATGTATTCAGGCACTAGACTAAGTTTATTCTAAGCCAACAAGTACATTATTACTCTCATGAGCATGTTTTACAATTCATTTTGCATTTGGTTTTATAAGTTTTACGTAAATCATTCAAAACTTTCATTAAGTCTCATGCATGCATGCAAAACCTAACAAAGTTCACCACCTTTCTTATATACTAATACTTATACTTATATACATTAAAAAAATCATATTTCTCCCTTTTTGTACCTACCCACAATCGGCCACCCAAAGGGGTAAGCCTATCATAACACTTTCATCTTGTAACCCACAATGACCCATTCTTATGATGAACTACACCCCATGCACCAACATAGTGCCAACTCCTTTCAAAATGACTCACCTCCCTTCTCTACCCACCAAAATACACGGCACAAACACCCTTTCAACCTCATGCAAACTTAAGCTTCCATTCTTGTGTTTCATGTCACTATTTGGGAGAAAAGTAGATCTAGACCATGCCATTTCTTTTGCTATATAAGGTGACCGCCTAACCACCCAATCAACACACTTAAAAACTCATAACAACTCTCTCAATATCAGCTCTAACTAGTGGTATTCAAGTAAGGTAAGGTTCTTTAAAAGTTGCATTAAGGGTTCATACATAAAAGCAAAGGTTTTGAGCATTGATATTAGGGTTTTTTTTAATATATATTTCTTATGTAATTCTTGTGCATTTCTTGACCACCACCACACCAAATTCGTGTAAGTGTTTCATCACACTCTATTTTACTCATATTTAACATATCATGCATTACATTTTATCACCTTTGTATATTTGTAGTGTCGTCGATTTAAATTAGTTGTTCTAAACACTAAATTTGGGCAGAATTTTGGGTCGAATTGCTAGCTAGATTTAACCACTTTAGAAAACACTTATGGAAAATTTATTTCTATATCAGTTCACTACTACGTCTTAAGTAGATTCCACCCAAAATTAATATTTTTGGAAATTTATTTTTACTTTTAAACATTTTCCCAAGACAAGTTACCTAGCAGCTCTAGCTGTTGGATGACATGTCTTATTGCAAACTTTTCAAGGACTTAAACTTCAAACCAGAGGCTATAATTAGACTTTTTGCAAAGGTAAGCCATAGAACTAAATCCAAGAGTTGAAATTTTGGAAATTTGTTGAGAAACAAAGAAGTTATAGCATCATGAAGCCGGGTAAACTTTCTGTGAAAAACAACAGTTTCTAAGGTACTTTTGGGTAACTAAAATTTAATTTCACTAAATGAGGCCAAGTTTCTTGAAACTAGACATGCAAAACTACGTTTAAGGCTTTAAATGAGCAAAATTGATCAAGTAACAAGGAAGTTAAGGCCTCCCGAAGTCGTTGAAACCCTCCTAACAACCCTTATATTAAGGATTTTTGGAACCAAATATGCGTTTTTCTATTTTTTCCTAAATGATTTGACTTGAGAATCTTTATAAAAGTTCACTAAAAGTTTATATGGGTGATAGAACTTTCTAAAATACATATGCATATCGTACATATTGAATCATTCCTAAGGCGTCTTATTGATTAAGGTCGCCGTTAGGACATTTTGCTTGCATACTTATCCTCGTTATCATTACCTTATTGAGGTGAGTTTGATAACATCAAATTATCCTGATATTCTAAGTGTTAATTCCTCACTTTATCGTCATATTATGTTTAAAATGCTATTAGAATCATCCTTATTAATTCTTATTTCATTTCAGGAACTATTTACTATGAAGAAGCGGTATTCGGACATTTCTAATCTCAAAGATGGTTTTCTCTCACATTTAATAAAGACCACGACATAACTAAGTGATGAAGTTACGCCGTAATCAATTTCATGAAGAATACGGCGTAACCATGAAGTGGAGTTATGCCGTAACATGATTACAGGTCATGATATGATGATTTTACGAAGAATACGGCGTAACCATCAGCTCAGGTTACGCCGTAACCGTGGATAAACATCAACTTTACAAAGACTACGGCGTAACCATCAGCTTAGGTAATGCTGCAACCATGGATAAGTATCAAATTATAAAAGAGCTACGGGGTAATTAGTTCATAAGTGTTACCTTGTAGCTAGTATTCAGGCCTATAAATAGACGAAGATTTCATCAGTTTTAGGCATCTCTCCTTTCCCAAACCTTTATAGGGTTTGGGGAGATCAAACACAGAAGAAGAATCATGTCTTAGGAGCATGAAGAACGAAGTTCTCGTCTACAATTTCCTTTGTATTCGAGTTTGGATTCTTTTTATATTTTTCTAGAGATTCTATTATGAATTCATGTTATTAATTCAAGTTTGCATTTATGTTATTGATCTTCTCTTTATTTCTTTATAGACATCTACTTAGTATTTTCATAGAACGCTAGTCCGGTAATATTATAAGCTTGTTAGTATTTAAAGGGTTGGGAGAATTGACCAAATGACCTCAGCCTAATAGGTTACGAAGTATGGAAGGAATTGGCCATAGTAAAACCGTTCTTCGTGTGCGAACTAACCAAATGATCACCTATCAAGTGGAGGTATTTAAGAAGCTGGGGGGAACCTAAGTTCCAAACGACCGGGTTTTCATAGACTAGATCTAGTAGATTTGGCTTTTAATGATTGCTATTAGGTTACCGAATGATCCCAGGTGACCTGTTCATCCCGGTGATGGATCTAAGAACCATAGGCCATGACGAATTGTCCAAAGGAGTTTGGCGATAATTTACCACTATATTGAACCTTAATATTGAGAATTAATTCATATCTATAATCTTGGTTAATCTTCACTTATTCTATCTCTTTATCCTAAACTTTTATATATGTGTAATTAGAATAATTATATCTACCTTATCATATCAATATTAAATTATGTTACTTCTAATCATCTTAGTTCTTTCAAGGTCACAGCTCTCTTGGGACAACACTCAGATTTACCTAAGGCTTTACTTCATCTGATCGGGTTCTTTGCCCGTTAGCATGTGTTTATCCTAGTTTATCTCAGTTTTATAAATATTAAAAGCAGTATGAAATAGCACATCAGCTTTTTGGCGCCGCTACCGGGGAGCAGTTAATGAAAGATCTAATGTATGAGTTATAATATTAACCTAAAGAGACGTGAATACTTTCAATACCGTATAAGGTACGTATCTCAGTCTCTCGTATTGCAATTTTCCATATTTTTTCTTTAAAGCTATTAGTTATGGCGTAACTTCTATTAAAAGTTACGGCGTAACCATTAAATAATAATAAATTTTTTTATAATTAAAAATTAATTACGGCGTAACCTAATCTTCCAATTACGCCATAACCTCGGACGGTATAAAACCCCAGCTACGGCTGAGAATTAGGTTTTTACCAATACATCATCTTTTCACCGCCCTAGCTACAGTAAAACTTTTCCCAAAAATTTTCGTGAAGATTATTTCATTCTATCAATCAATCAATGGATGGTAAGATCTATCTATACTCTTTTTGATTATCTTCTTATTATTATTTTTCAATTAGGGTTTATGTGTTCATAATTGGGGATCTTGCTTCTTTCAAGAATAATTATTGCTATTGACCTGATTAATTTATGATTAAGAATGATTCCCCATGTTATATTGATTCGTGTCATATCATTATTGGCTGTTTGGGTAGTTTTGATCAATTTTAAATTGGGTTTTGGTCAAACGTGTATATAATGGTCTTGGCGCGAACCTACAACACTTCATAGGTTAAAAACTTATAGTTCTTTTACCTTTGGGATAAAATTGATGGTTACGGCGTAATCTATTGCTGGTCGTAACCATGTGACTGTGCTAAGTTTTTTGGGGGGATTACGGCGTAATCAGTGGGTAAGATTACACCGTATCTATGGTATGTGATAGAATTACGGCGTAAATGGTAGTTTTGGTTACGTTGTGTTTTGGTCCTGTGTTTGGATTACGTCGTAGCAGGTTGTGTGTGTTACGTCGTAATCCTTGTTACGGCGTATTATTTGTCTTCGTTTACGTCGTAACTTCATCTCAGTCTACAACAATATTAATCTATGTTTCTTTTTCTTTCAGGAAACAACAACAATCCCACCCAATGGGTTAGGTTTTTATCTTATGACGAAGAAATAAAGAAGTTATGTAGGGACAACTACGAGAAGCTAGCAAATAAGGAGATTGATATCCCTGAAGCTCTTGACTTTGATGCATTCGAGGAAGTCAATGAAGGGGCTGCTTGCAGAAAATTGAGGAAAATTTTCAAGATTAAGTACATTGAACATACTGGTTCGTTCACTTGCAATGCGTGGCTTAGGCTCTTCAAAATCAAAGAGCCAATGATACCAGAGTATGTCAGAGAAATCTTGGCATCCGTTGAGTTCCAAGATGAAGTTAACAACGATGATCAAACCTCATTATGGTTTCAGCTTGGAGGGGAAAGAAGGGAGTTAACTTTGAAGCAGTTTATGGTCAGAATGGAACTGTACACTGAGTGAGATCTAGACAACGATTTGTTTGAGGATTTTTATGCCACTTGTTGGAGGTTCAGGCCCGAGTCATACAACCCCACCACCTACTTCAATAGCATATCTTCCGTAGATGGGTACAGCTCGAAGTACCCCCTTCATACACCATTGTAAGGAGTCCGATTCGCGGCTTGTTCATAGGTTTATTGCATGTTCTATCAAAGCAAGGCATTCGGCGAAAGAAAAAATGACTATGGATGTTCTTTATCTTCTTCATGGTATGGATGGGGGAAATCACATTGATGTTCCTCATTTCTTGGCTAAGTTCATGGCTAATGGGGCTAAGGGCTTCACCACCAAAAGTTTGATTCAAGGAGATCATTTCATTGGCAAGCTAGCAAGGAGCTACAGATTGATGACTCCAGAGGCGTTATCTTTGGTGACCCGTGGTGGGGAGACCAGCTTGATTGGGAAGAATAAGTTGGTCGAATACGGGATTTGTCGCCTTAATGGACTAGGTAAAGCTGAGTTGATAGCAGATGCCCCAATGAGAGGTGAAGGAGCATGTTAAGCTGGGAGTAGTGGAGTTGGAGGTAGTGGTGCAGGTGCGAGTGGAAGCCAATTGGGAGCTGAGGTACAGGTCCCAAGGGTCCGACCTAGGGCCAATTTGAACATTGGGGATAGGTTGAATATGATTGACGGGAGGCTAGATGACATGGAAAGCCATTTTAATGAAGAGATTGATAGCCTAACTGTAGGTTTGTATGGGCTAAGTGCTCCGTTTGATGGTTTTTCAGGTACTCTCGATCAGGTGCAGGAGCTGCAACAAGATTTCTTCAGCGAGCGGATAGAACCAGTCAAATGCTCCAAGAGATGCACTTGAGCCACCTATGTGTACCAACTGGATATTCCAAATATTGGCGTCCAGCAAGGGGTGGCCTTTATGAATGCACAACCGACTCCCGGAAGCACCATCAACACTCCCTTTGACCCGACAAAGTACCAGTCTATGGAGCACAATCATGACAGGGATGATTGATTCCCATGTACTTTGAACAAAACACTTTTAAAACAATTTATCTATGTCTGTAATAACTTTATTACTAGCATATTTGTGATGATATTAATCATTAGTACCAATATGGTACAAATTTTCCCTAAATGTTTTTTTGTGCAGGTTGTGGTTCTGTAAGACAGTTACGGCGTAACCATATAAATGAGTTACGTCGTAACCCTTTTCTGAGAGAAAATTTGAGGGCAATTTAGTTAAGGCGTAGTCACCCCGGATAAGTTACAACATAGCAGCCTTCTAACCCTTAGTGAGATATCTTGGGCAAGCGTTTGAGAGGGGAGTTTATTTCGTTCTCTGTTCTTTTTCATTTCTATTTTCTTTTTCTTTTTATTTTCGTATAAAAGGGACTTTGTACACTTCAAGTAGGGGGATATGAATAGAAATGAAGTGTATGATGACTTAGCCTACTTGCCCTAATTTAATTTTCTAGTTGGTTTTAAAAAAATTGAGCTCTTTTGAAAAAAAATTCATGTTTTTAACCAATCTAGAATTGCATAAAGCCGAGCACACGATAACCTTTAATGTCATTGGTGAGATTTAGCCTTTCCGTTTCCCCTATTTTACCCTAATCTACCAAAAATTGAGTGTGCCGATAGTATTGTAGACTTTAGAACTTGGATCTTACATCACTTCGAGACCATAGATGAGTAGTGTATCAAGTTAACTTGGTTCACATGGAAAAGGCAATTCGAAGAGGCAAATGTTTAGGATTAACCCAAATAGCCCATATGTGTTCACTTGTGTGCGTTTATCGATTAGTCGCATTGACTTTTCGACCACCGTGATAACCCTTTTTGTTGCACTCATCATTAGTGCAAGATACCCCTAGTTACACCCATTTGAGCCTATCCTTTCATTTTCTTAACATTATTTCGTTACAGCTTTACACCTTATCCTACCATGTAGTCTTATTTTATGATCTAGAAGTCATTGTTCACCCTAGTTTAAGGTTTGAGTAAAAGTTTCGGAAATTATGCTAAATCAAAGTCATCCTATTGAAGATCATTGAAGATCATGGAAGATCCCCCAAAATTCTCCTTATTTTCATCTCAACTGGGGGGATAAGCTATCATTGTAAAAAAAATGTGATTAGCTCTTGTTGAATGCAAATTGTTATAGCACTATGTTATGTGGTTATAAGATATTATCATCGAGGAAACCACCTCGATCACATTCGAAGATTGGAGTTGGTCAAGGTACCAACAGTTCTCGAAGAAGGAAATGTATTCATCATGACGTCCTCTAATGGTGCATTCCCATGACGCACCATGATCCAGTTTCCGTACCTTGAAGTTGAACCTTGAATGAACGGTGGGGCGATGGCAACTTGGTTTTAAGCTAAGACTATTTGTTTTATTTTTATTTACATCCATTAAAATATCCCATGCCTTACCTTACCCTTTTTGTCATGACGCGTGTCTAGGTGATGAAGCAAGCAATCCTTGATGTCTTGGCCATGGATTTGGTCATGTATCATTGATTTTGTCCACTTCTCCGTGACATGTTAGTAATGACACTACACCTTAACCTTTAAATCACTATAAACCCAACATTGCATTCTAAAGATTATCTTGACCTTAGCTCTAGTGGTGGAGACGTGTGTAATTGCCAAGCTTATGATAGAATACTTGCTATGTCTGTGCAATTGAGTGATTACCCCAAAATTAAACACTTAGATTAGGATGAGCGTAAGAGTGTTTTCGTCCATGTTTCGTGAGGTTTTCGGATCTAATAATTATTCTAGCATGGAACTCTTAACTGAACATTCCTTGGTTTATTCTAAGGGATGTGTCATTTTTTCAATCTAAAAAGTCAACTCGAGGGCAAGTAGAGTTCAAGTGGGGGGATATTTGATAACATCAAATTATCCTGATATTCTAAGCGTTAATTTCCCCCTTTATTGTCATATTATGTTTAAAATGCTATTAGAATCATCCTTATTCATTCTTATTTCATTTCAGGAACTATTTACTATGAAAAAGCGGTATTTGGACATTTCTAAGCTCAAAGATGGTTTATGAAAATGTTTTGCTCTTCTTTGATTACCACATTTACTAAAGACCACGGTTTTAAGCGTAACTAAGACTTTAAACTCCATTGATAAAACATGAAGTTATGCCATAATCAATTTCTCCCTCATGAAGAATATGGCGAACCATGAAGATAAATGTTTATAGAATCGAGCATGGAATTTTGAGAACATGATAAAACATGGCTCTGTTCTTTCTTTAAAAACCGGGTTATTGCTGAAAATGACAATAAACCATTGTTTCTACCAACATCTAAAGTCCCGTGTCATTCTTTGAATGACAGCACAAAGACCAGTAGATATTATCGAACCGGAAAAAACATGACAAAATGACAATATTTTTGAAGATTTTTCAATTTTCAAATTTTATGGATTTTGAAAGTTTTATATTTTTCTATTTGATTTTTGAAGGTTTTATAATTTTGTATTTTGTTTTTCAAATAAATATTTACAAGAGATAGATGAAGATAGACCTTTACTCCTCGTCTTCCTCACGAAGGCGTTTGAGTGTTTCGTTGAAGGCTTTTCAAGCCAGGCGTGGAAGAATAAACTCAAAACGTTCTCTTGGAAGAGCTTTGGTGAAGATGTCACCTAATTGATATTCGGACCTCACAAAATATAGTTCCACCACACCTTTTCTACTTGTTCACACGATGAAATGATGTCGAATGTCGATATGCTTTGCTCTTGAGTGTTGAACGTTGTTGCATGAGAGAGCAATAACACTTTATTATCAGCATGCGGAGGGATTTTGTTGAATTCAATCCATAGTCGGATAATTGAGATCTCATCCATAAGATTTGGCACAACAAGATGACATGGTTATGTATTCAAACCTACTGTGAGAAATAGAAATACTCATTTGCTTCTTTGAAGACCAGCTCTGAAGCTTATCACCCAAAACGAGCACCTCCGCGTGCTTCGACGTGTATCTTGACAACTGCATGATCGGCATACATAGGCCGTTAGTGACATACTGGGGTGTCCTTGGTGCCAAAGACCCATATTGATGGTTCCTTGGAGATACCAAAGACCCGTTTAAGCGCTTCAAGGTGCTCTTTAGTAGGCAGCACGGTATCTAACACATGACAAACAATGAACAAGATGTACGGTCTACTAGCGTTGAGATACATCGGGGATCCAATCATACTCCGATATTTCGTTTGGTCGATCATGATCCCCGAGGTCCTCATCTAGTTTGCCTTTGTTACGCATTTTCCTCATTGATCATGACCCTTTTACACTCATGATATGACGATTTTACTAAGAATACCTTTTCATTTTCTTAGAAAACTTTCGTTTTCTTTTGTAAAGCATTTACTAGGTTTTGAAGATGAAAGCGTTTGAGCTCAAACCCTTTAATTGAGAGATTTGGGCTTTCAACTTTACGATCCGAACCATGGATAAGCATCAACTTTACAAAGACTACAATTTGAAGCGTTGAAAACACATCTTGAGCAACACATTCGATAATAAGAAATGTATGCGGTTCTTTCTCTCAATCTCATTATATTTCGATTGCCTTGCATCAAATTCCTTTTCCATTCCGCAATATCGGTTTCTATCCCTTTTAAGTTACTTTTAGCATGACCTCGATTAAATAACATTCTTTCATTTGTTCAAAACCCTTTCTCCTTGAACTCATGGATAAGTATCAATTAGGAGGATTATAAAGGAGCTACGACGTAACATGAGGAGTAGTTCATAATTTTGTTTCTTATTCATCTTTTCCTAGTTACGATTTCTTATCTTCTCGGTCAAGCGCAACTAGGTTTACGCCTAGGCAAGGATTTCATTACCATCATAAAGCACCTATGAGCATTTCTAGCCTTTTTAATTACCTCCGGATTTGGTTCCTCAACAAGGGAATGCTATGCTTATCGCTATCGATGTTTAGTGACCATGTGAGATCGAATGGTGTTTCCTTGTATGTACAACTTATTTTCAAGTTTGTTTTCAAAGTTTTGATTGGAAAAATCTCTCAAGAGTTTTGATTCCTTTGCATTAAATTCTTGCTAAGCATTTTCACATTTTCTTGAAGTTCTTGTTTTGCTTATTTGTTTTAGAAAGTTTTTCTTGCAAGGAATGTAATTCTTGTTTCAATACTTCTTTCTAAACTTACTTTTCTAATTCTTGTACTACTTGATGTCGGCGTTACGTGGGCGCTTTGGAGATGTGCGGTTCCTTGCAATGTGTCCTTCACCACCACGGTTGTAACATTTGATTGGCTTAGCTTGACCTTGGTTTCCATTTCTTCCTCGATTCAGTTTGCCAACATAACCTCTCGGCCCACCTCTTCCTTGATCATCTTGTCTTTCTGAGCCCCAGTTGCACGATCCTTCCATCTTTAACGGTGGCTTGATTGTGTGGGTTAGATCTGCGATTCGAGGTTGTTGTTGGTTTGTGGGAAAGAATTCATGTTTTGACTAATGAGAAGAGCTAGTTGATTAATGAAGTTACCAGCGACATCAACATCGACTTGTTTGAACATAGGATCGGGAATGAGTTTGTGATTACCATTACCCAGGGTATGACTTGTGATGCTTTGGTTGTGATTCCGATGTTTGAGTAGAAAGGCATTGTTGAGTCATTAGCCGAGCTTGTCTCTCCTGGTTGGTTTTGAGGCGATTGAGAATCAATTTTCAAACATAACATGTCTCTCATTACGAAGGAGGAAAGCATAGAGTTGCTCATAGTTTGTATTCTTCAATCCTTTAGTGAGCTTCACGTGGTGACAAACTTGTGCCATTCGGGATTCATGTTGTTCACAAATTTTGAGTTCGGTGAATGTTAGGCATAGTCATTACGATGTTCCTCATGTCATTCACTAACCTATGAAATCTCACATAGTACTCATAGACATTCTCATCGGTTTCATCTTGAAGTGCTCAAATTAGTCATAGAGTTGGGATTCTCATCTTCCATAGTTAATTACGAACGAGAGAAGCATCTTAACATTATCCCAAACTACCTTTGCATCGGTGTTATGATTGATCGACTTGTAGATGTCTTTAGGAAGACCTTGAAGAACAATGTTTGAAGCCACGATATCGCATCAGAATCTCTTTTCTCCTTATCATCAAGCTCATCATACATCTTAGGTCATCCATTCCGTAGCAGGGGTACCATCTTCATTAGTATCAAGTATGTCTACAGTCGTCTCGACCCGATATGGTCCTTCATCAATGGATTTGAGAATGTTGACACCATTTTCCTTTCAAGGCAATACAATCGATTCGTTGAGCCCAAGAATCGTAGTCGATTCTGTCAAGCATGGGTGGGCGAGTATAACGAGCCATTGCTTGTACATCCTCGACAACGATGGAGATGATAGTAGGGACGTTGGTAGACATGTTAACAGTTATACGGGTTTATAACTCTATGATTAAGCGGGAAATAGATTCTTTCACGGGATTTTACTAAATCAAGAGAAAACCGTAAACAATCACTCAAGTCGCTAGAAGATAATGCACTAAGTCGCTGAAGATGATGCACTAAGTCGCTAGAAGATAATGCACTAAGTCGCTAGAATATAATGCACTAAGTCGCTAACCCTTAAAGAGCAACTCACTACGCCACTAGTCGCTACCCGTGGTGGAGGTCCACTACTTGTCTTGTAACTCGCTAAATGTAACTCGCTGGGTCTAAAGCGTAACTCGCTATAAATTAGTGAAGCAAGTCGCTACTGAAGAAAATCAGTGAACTAAGTCGCTAGCATGAAAAACCATATAAACATCACTTTTCAATCCAAAACAACCCAACCAAGATGATTCAAGCTTACCAAATGAAAACCTAAACACTTGTGATGATTCTAAACATAAAAGTACTAACAAAATTCAAACTTTAACACAAGAAATCAACCAAATGATGCACAAACCACTAAACTTTTCAAACTTAAAAACCACCTAAAACCACTAGAAATCCAAAGATGATGCAAGATATGATCTATGGATAAGTATCAAAACCATAACAAAAGGTAGCATATCGATGGAATTCTAGAGAGAGAAAGTTAGAGGTTTAGGGAACTTAGTGAGAGAAAGTGAAAGATATTATTATGAGCTCCACTCTCTACACTTGGGAGGTAATAGTCTTACATAAATCGCCACATCAGGTGTGGATCGGGCATCGATGGGTAAAGACTCCAGTCCTCCACGACTTAACTAAATATTACTTAACTTAAGAATTACTACGATTCTGAGCTTTAACGATTACATATACTTGAGGTGTGAGCTCTAATCTAGGAATTTCTAATTCTAACATCCTATTCCTTCTTATTTCATTTCGGTTCATAAGTGTTACGTCTCAAGTATTCTATAAATAGATGAAGATTTCATCGCTAAGTGTTACGTCGTAACTAGTATTCAGGCCTATAAATAGATGAAGATTTCATCAGTTTTAGGCATCTCTCCTTTCCCAAACCTTTCTAGGGTTTGGGAGATCAAACAAAGAAGAAGAATCATGGCATAAGGGCATGAAGAACGAAGTTCTTGTCTACGATTTCCTTTGTATTCGATTTTGTATTCTTTTTATATTTTTCTAGAGATTGTATTATGAATTCATGTTATTAATTCAAGTTTGCATTTATGTTATTGATCTTCTCTTTATTTCTTTATAGACATCTACTTAGTCTTTTCATAGAACGCTAGTCTCGGTAATATTATAAGCTTGTTAGTATCTAAAGGGTTGGGAGAATTGACCAACTGACCTCAGCCTAATAGGTTGCGAAGTATGGAAGGAATTGGCTATAGTACAACCGTTCTTCGTGTACAAACTGACCAAATGATCACCTATCAAGTGGAGGTATTTAAGAAGCTAGGGGAAACCTAAGTTCCTAACGGCCGGGTTTCTATAGACTAGATCTAGTAGATTTGGCTCTTAATGACTGCTATTAGGTTACCGAATGATCCCAGGTGACCTGTTCATCTCGGTGAGGGATCTAAGAACCATAGGCCATGACGAATTGACCAAAGGATTTTGGCGATAATTAACCACTATATTGAACCTTAATATTGAGAATTAATTCATATCTATAATCTTGGTTAAGCTTCACTTATTCTATCTCTTTATCCTAAACTCTTATATCTGTGTAATTAGAATAATTATATCTACCTTATCATATTAATACCAAATTATGTTACTTTTAATCATCTTAGTTCTTTCAAGTTCACAACTCTCTTGGGATGACACTCGGATTTACCTAAGGCTTTACTTCATCTGATCGGGTTCTCTGCCCGTTAGCATGTGTTTATCCTAGTTTATCTCAGTTTTATAAATATTAAAAGCAAAATGAAATAACACATCAGAGTTTCATAGCCTCATTTTTATACTCGCATTGAACTACTTTAGGGTAAGAATACATTGCTTATTTTACTTTTGGACACAAGTATTTAAACATTTACATTTTTCGTAAGTTACCACTATTGCCATTAAAGTCCTTACCATTATGAACCATTAATTACGTTGTAAGCGCGGATGCTGTGAATAGATCTAGTGGGATTGAACTCCCCCATCCGGGTGTTGGTAGCTCTCACTTGACCTGGTAGGTCCAACTGACGCATTACATTTGAGGTAGTGCTAGGTGCTTGGCAAGGCACCTGTCTGGGGCAGATATACATAAATATATTAAGGCTTCGATTTCATGAGCTTAGTACAATAGTAATGCTTTTCATGATACTGGATACGTTACAATAGTCACTAATACATTTCTGGATGTTGTATTTGTTACAAAGTGGACTTGAAATCTTATGGTCCATGTTTAACTTACAAAGTTGACATTTTAGCATGTATTTCTTAGGACCTTGATTTCATTAGATGGAACTGCATGGAGCATAGCATTAGAGTCACATTTTTTGGATTCAACATGAAGAAGATTTGTTGCATAAACTTTACATTCAATTGTGAAGCAAAAACTTCTTATATTTTTGTGAACTCTTTGATTATGAGTTTGTAAAACATTATTTCTTTTGTCGAACGTGTATTTTTCTAAATGACTCTTGTAGAGGTCATTTTTTATATCTTGTGACTTTGTGCTATGAAGTCAAACCCCGATTATCTTCTACTGCGATATTTTGGGGGTGTGACAGATTGGTACCAGAGCCATGGTTATAGAGAACTAGATTGCATCATTAGGCATAGACTATAACCATTACATTATAACATTCCGTACGCTAATCACTATACATTCATATATGCTTTACATGCTTTATGTAATGTTATTTATATAAATTTGAACTTGTCACAAAGATGTCAACCCCTGATCTATTTAGCCTATTCGACTTTGAGGACGAGTTTGAGAACTCGTATACCACCTTACCCATGCCCCCTTCACCTGACCATACATCAGCCTCAGATACCGAGACTAATCCATTTGATGATGAGGAGTCTGATGAGATCGAGCATGACCCAAAGGACTCGTCTGAGGACGAGGAGGATGAATCATTACCGACTCAGACCACACTCACCATTCTCACCTCACCAGAGCCCACTTCGATCTTCCAGCCTGGACGTGTACCATCATTTCGCCCATTCATACTTTGTCTTGACCGACCACTACTGGGTTACACCCCTTGGAAAAGTGTAACACCCTCGTTCGAGAATGGGTAAAATGTCACATTTTTTGCATCAACATAACATACGCAAGCGGAAGACTTTATTAATATAATACTTACATAAGTTCACTAATAAAACTAAGGAAATTACAAGTCTAAACATAGTGACTTCCAAATGAAATTACAAATCCAATCAAGTCTAAATGAAAGGAAAAAAATACAATATCCAAAGTCAAATCAATGTCAAAATGCAAATGGAAAGCTATCATCAGGGTGGTCCACTAAGAGCTCCTAAACACTCTTCACTCATATCACAGCTTCCCTATTATAACCTGCCGTAGAGACAAAAAATGCTGCTAAGCTTAAAAAGCTCAGTGAATAGATAAAAACAAACGATTAATTAAACAAGACTAAGTAAGTGAAAGGAATCATGAGAACCTGCTGACAAAGATATCATATGTTATAAGAGTCAAATGAATTACATAATCAAATGGATAGCAGAGAAATGCCCACAAGCTCGAAACATATGTCTATGCATGATACATGCATAAACCAAATATCCAAACATATGTCATATCATATCAAATTGTACATGGGAGCTGCAGACTCCAGATGTACCTAAACAAAATGTGAAATGGGGTGTTGGCATACACAAGTCCATTCACTAAATTTAATCCCAACTACCTAGGATGCATTCATACGCTCCCTGCAAAACGAATCACATATATACACAAGTACAAAGACGAGTATATACATATATATAATAATGGCTAAGTGTGCAATATACAAATTTGGGAACGCCATGGATCAATCACACTTCCCCAGATAGTGTCATGCCATTGGTGCCTTAATGACATGATCATGGTACCTCCATGACTAGTTAATAGCTTGGGCAATAGAATAAGTCAAATGATATACAAAGCATAATGGGACAAACATAAGTTGTGCAAACTAAGATAATATCTAACAGAATGAATATCATATCAAACGGAATAGCAAAACGAATACCGAATCAAATGATAAACAATCATACATGATGATGACAAATGAGCAAAATAAACAGATCACAAGTCATGAGAAATCCTTATAAGGGAAGGAATCGAATATATGTACCTTAATGCAAATGATAGAATACTCGGAAAACAAAAGTCATTCCTTCTTCAAAGAATCTACATGAATTAATAATCACTTATTGTTTAGGAGTCCATTTACCTTTTAATGTCATAACTGATTTAATACTTATTGTTATTTATTAACGTGTTTAGGGTCTTATCTTTCACATGTGAAATTAGGTTTTATCTTAAGCATCCATAACATAGGTTTTAAAAGTATCTGGGTTAATGTTTTTAACCTATTTAGAGACAAAACAAGTATAACAAGGCTAAGTTAAACCACAACCCTAGCGAGGCACAAAGAATGCGAGAGGACCACAAATATTAACGAGACAAAAAATAAACCACAAACCTTATTTTCACCTTCTGGTTCATTTTTTTATGATTTATATGACACATCAACCAAGCTCTCGTGGTTTTACAATTTTAAGCAGTGACATCTATATATGTTTAGTACTTCCCATAATTTTTATATATTTTATCTCCTAGTGTAAGTATCTAATCAAAAATCATTTTTTCAAATCTGTCCGGAAAGTGACCTGTTAGTATACCCGAAAAGTTTGTATTTTATAAACATACGTAAACCTTCCAGAAAAATCTACAAAAATTACAGTAACTAATAAACATGTTGAATATTCTTCTGCTAAAATTTGGAATTCTCAATCGTTATTTGTGAATTAAAAATCATAGAAACCGACTGAAATCAGACAAAATTCCCAGATTTGACAACCAATCTTGTAAAGATCAAACGACCACTTTCTCGACCTTCAATGACCAAGAGGCTTACATATTTAGAAAGTAGGCATCTTGAATTAAATTTTAGAGTCAAGAAACTTCTGTAGAAACCTATAGTATAACTTGATATGAAAACTCACACAAACACGAATACACACATAAAATCATAACTCTAAGCCCTAAACCTCTTTTAAAGCCCTCATTAATTATTGTTTCTAGGGTTTCCATTTTCGTACGCTATATTAAATGTGTAATAAGTGATCACATACAGGTTTTAATAATTAATAACTAGGGCTGAAAACAAAGGGTGAGTCGACACGAAAAGGCGACACCATAATGACTTTACATATTTACAAAACCCTTTATATGTGTCGTTATTTCTTTTATACTTGTAATTATATTAACGAGGCATGTAAGATAAACAACCTGATTATTAACAAGAGTATAACATGATCAAGATTAGGTTTGGATCATATGTGACGAGATGAAAAGCAGCAAGACTAGATTAGTATTACCTTAGGCCGACACAAGAGAGAATCAAAAGGACTAGATGCACACGAATCAACAACACACAAAAACCCAAGAATATGCTACGATCACTTAACCACCAAGGCTGCAACTTCAACCCCTTAATCTTTGGAGAGAAAGCAAACGATTTGGAGTTTTAGGTTTTTCATATCACTTCGGTAAGGAGAGAATGAGGGATAGGTTATACGGTTTCAAAAGAGAAAACGCGTAGATTGTATAAAAGGGGAATGGCGTATGATTTTATTAAGGCAAGAATATACAAGCATATCTTCTCAAAATGTATTCATATTTATTGGTTCTTATCTTGAAGAAAACGTGTGAAAGGATAACATCAAAGAGTGTGTGTGTTGTTTATACTAGTTAGGATAAAATTAGGATTTTAATTTTTGTATTTTATTTCTTAACATATAGTTTTTATATTACTTAGTTATTTATTCAACTTAGGATATAATCAAAATATTAATAAAATGTTAACTCAAATTTTTAGGGCGTTATAAAGAGAGTCTTGTTTGCACCATCTCTTCCAGATACCATTGTCGAGGCTACATTGCTACCTCGAAAGAGAGCCCAGTTTACCGCACCCTCACCCACATACACTACCGCTGAGGCTACGGCCGAAGCCACTATCATACCTTGTGGGAGGATTTCTACTTGCCGCATGGGATGGATGCTTGATACCCTCCGCACTTGGAGAGGTAAGGAGGGACTACCCAATGTGTTTGAGATTGGAGATTCATCGACAACTGCTCACCCCGATACTCATTGGAGAGCCGAACCATCACACCATCCCATTACTCGTGGCACAAATGGCGGGTCACGAGAGAGATAGAGAGATCTCCACTCCTTGAGGATCAGCTTGGTGACCTACCACTTGAAAAATTGGAGGCATTGCAAAGGCAAGTGGATGGACTGTATGCTGGTGTTGAGGTTGCCCAACAGGAGGTGGAGACTTTACATGCTTCTCTACACGCGGCTCGTGAGAGGATTGCCGACTTGGACGTCTGTTTAGAGCAGAGTGAGGCTCAGAAGGATGTGCTTAAGGCACGCATCAGGGCCTTGGAGAGGTGCTCAGGAATTAGATCTTTATCATATGTAGATTTAGTTTATGTTGTAACCTACTCAGCCGAGTAGTACTCGACTAGTAGTATTAATAAGACGCTTGGATTGTTTTCTTTTGTAAACGATGTAACAAGTATTAATGGTATTATCTTTATTGTGACTTTGCTATCACGTGATGTTGATTTATGCTTACTATGGTTGTTTATATTATCTATGCATGTGATGATCTTTTTTTCGTGTGGTATCTTATTATTGTTATCTCTTGTGATTTTGAAGAAATATGCTTCCAATGACACAAACCTTAAGTTCGGCATCTATTGAGCAACTCATTGCCCAACGAGTTGTTGATGCTATTGCTACATACGAGACTAACTAGAACAATGGAGCAGGAGTCAACAATGGAGCTAGAGATAGCAATATTTTTGGTGGTATGGTGAACACCACTCGCGGTTGTTCATATAAGAAATTCTTGAACTACAAGCCCCGTAACTTCAAAAGTACTGAAGGAACAGTTGGATTGCTTAGATAGTTTGAGAAAATGAAATCAATCTTTCGTATATTTAACTATACGGAGAGTTGCAAGGTTAAGTATGACACTTGCACTTTGTCGGATGGTGCACTCACTTGGTGGAATGCTTATGCTCAGTCCGTAGGGATTGATACAGCTTACCAGATCCCCTATGAGGATCTGAAGAGAATAATGACAGATGAGTATTGCCCAAGGAAATAATTGCAGAAACTAGAAGTTGAGTTTTGAAATTTGGCAATGAAGGGAATTGACATCACTAGCTACACCACTTGTTTTCACGAGTTGGATCTACTCTGTCCAAAAATGGTCACTCCTGGATATAAGAAGATTGAATGCTACATCTAGGGACTCACACCATAGATTCAGGGGAATGTGACCTCTTCCAAACCACCCACACTACAGGGTGAAATCCACATGGCTCACGACTAGATGGACAAGGTCGTACATCAAGGAATCAAGATAGCAAAGAGTGCTGAGAACAAAAGGAAATGGGAAGGTAATCAAGGAGGAAACTCTAGCCAGCAACAAAATAAAAGACATGAAATGGTTAGGGCATACGCTGCTGGGCCAAGTGATAAGAAAGGGTATGCTGGAACTCTACCCCAATGCAACAAGTGCAAATATCATCACACTGGACCTTGCCTCGCTTCATGTTGGAACTGCAAAAGAGTCGGTCACCAAGCTAAAGATTGTAGTTTTAAATTTATATTTCCTGACTTCTTATTAGACTAACACTAACGTGCAGTGTACCCAGTCAATCCTAGCTAGTTTGGTAAATATGGATTGTTCGCAAGGAGTAGATAGACTTTTATGCTAACTTAGTGAATTTTTACAGATTTTAAGGGGGTTTTGTATTGAGAATACTTTAACTAATAAAATGAAGGAATTAATAAAACTAAACTACTACTTAACTATGGTTGTGATCAAAATGAGAATAAAGTGCTAGCCATATTACTCTTACTACATTTTCAATTATCCGTTTATTAATGCAATGATTTAATGAATCATATATAATGGTGACATCATGAACATGCAGACAACACATTCCTATCTAAATTAAACTAGGCCAAATAGTCACGGATACCTAGTTTTATGAAGTCAACCTATATCCCTGAAGCAATTATCGGTCTATTCAGTTACATTCATGGAATAAGCGGTGTTAACTAATCTATGTAGTTTATCTGCGGTACCCCAATGGTCCTCGTGATACATACTCTTCTCACACAGTCACTTTATTGAAGAGCATTTATACTAACTTACATGTTTTGTTCATTTTTTGTCTAACCTCAGGGGCCTAATTCACGAGTCCTAAGGAAGAGCACTAATGAAGCCAGGTCAAGAGTACCGACCATAGTGATACGGATTACCAACATAGCTAAAGAGCTACACTATAATAATCTAGACAATAGACATCAAATGATAAACAAATAGATGAGTATACTATTTAAACGATAAACACATAAATTATCCAGAACAATGCATTAAATCTTCATAAACGAAATAACATAAACGTAGTAGTCATAACATGTTAACACCCGAAGGTATTAGCCCAAAATTTTAGTAGCAAATACGAAGGTAAATACATATGAATAACAAACAAAAGACATAATGTAATTAATAAGCAAACCGGTTGAATACACTTCATATGATGATGCAAGATCTTCTCTTGATCTTCTCACTTTTGGAACTGAAAGTTGGTGGAACAAAGCTCTTTGTTCATTTGGTGGTGGTAGAATTGTATGTAAAACCCGAATTAGGGCTCAGTATATATAGGCTTCTGTCTAACGCCCCAATACATCGTATCGAGGTTGGATACGCCGTATCCTAAATATTTTGAGTGGGGAATAAGAAAGAATATTCCTAACATATACGGGCGTATCTTTAAATACAATGTATTATAGAAAGGGAATACATCGTATACCTTCAAAATGTGATCAAATTGGACTGGGAAAGTATTAATATGGCGTATCTCCAGAATTAGATACGCCGTATGCTCTTTGCAGATTGCATACAAATTCTTCAATTTAGCTCTAAATCCCATTGTTTTCCGTATCTTTTCTGAAATTGCTACATAAATACTGAAAATAACAAAAGTAAGCAATTAAGTATCAATTGAGATATAAAATCATAGTAATTGAGCAATTTACATGGGATAAACGATAAGTAAATATAGTACTTATTTGATGTTATTAGTTATGTTAACCCCATGGCTTGCTAAACGTCTTTGTCTGTTATGCCTTCTTCAAGCCAACCTGACGCCTAATATTTTGTTATTTGCAAGGATATTTCCTTTGATGTTTGTTATGTTATAACGGCTTTTTGTTTAGGCGTTCATTTGACTTTTGTTGCCTTAATGGTCGTCTTGTTTGATGACATGTATAGTTGTAAGGAATTAGGTTCATTTATTTGTAAAGAAATAGTGTATTTCATGTTTGATTGTTTGTTTTCCCCTTTTGGCGAGATTTGTGGCCCATAGAATCCTTTTACAGGTGGAGCTCAGTAGTATGAAACTTGGGTTGGCATATCTATTGATCAGATTGATATGCTTGGCCTTTATTTGGTTAGGCTGAGGAGGAAGAGGTATTCGAGGTCACCGATTTTGTAGGAATCCTCTCGAGGCTCGATGGTTGTTAGTATGCCTCGCCACTTGTCACATCACGAGGGAGGATGATGCAATTATGGGAGGTGGTGTTGTCATGATTGGTGTTAAGACCGTCGATGTAGTTGTTGTTGTTGCTTGAGGTGGAAGTGATGAGATTGGTACTGCAGAGGCCGGTGCCGATGATGATGATGTTTGAGCCGGCTTGATCGGTGGTGTTTGCTCCCTCGATTGAAGAGGAGTTTCTTCAAGAAGATTCTCCCCTCACCATATCGGTGTGGTATTGATCCTCGAGTCTTTGTCCCCGTGGACCCCTCGGACACGGTGGGAGTTTCCAGCGTCTTCTCGGGAGTCGATTGGTTTGGTTTTGGGTTCGTATCGGGGTTGTTTCTTTCCTCCGAGTCTTTGTCCCTCAATGACCCCCGAGACACGGTGGGTATTTCCAGCTGCCTTTAGCAGTCCATGAATGTTGTATTCCTATCGGTGGATTGTTTGTTTTCCCGAGTCTTTGGGATCGATCGGTGTGCCTCGGACAAAGGCTTTGATTTGCTAATGTCATCATCGGGCAAAGTGGAAGGCTGACCCCTACCAATGGTTGTTTGTTTCCTACGGATCTTGGGGAGTAGTAGATTGTGACCAAGGGCACCTTGACCGTGATGTATCGGTGTCCTTCGTTGTCACGGGGTGGTTGTTGCACAGTGGTGGGTGTCTTATTGGTCTCGGGCCTTTTGTGCCTCTTGGTTCTCACGAAGCCTCGTGGCCTCGAGACTTTGGTTTAGTCTTAGTCCCCCTCCGAGACTTCCCTTTTCTTTTTAAGAGCATGGTTCGGAGACACCGATCCTCACAGTTGTTTACACAAACCATATGGGGTCAATTCTATAGGTGTGACAAGGATGGGTCCTTTTGAAAGTTTGAAGGACTCAGGATGCCATGTAAATTTCCAAATTTTTCATCCCGAGTATAATTGGCACCCAAGCGATTGTAAAAGCACAAGAGACAAACCTAGGTGCTAAATATACTTCGTCCCTAGTTTTGCTCAGTAGCCGTTATAAGATCATCAAATGATCTCCTATGTCGACAAAGGACCCCAGTTCATCGCAGATGCCATCATCAATCGAATAGAGTTAACCTTCGGTGGATGAGTGGTTCAGCCGAGGACACGAATCACAAGCGTGAAAAGGATCCTCCAAGCCACGGGAATGAACTTTTAGTATTCGGGTCTGTCCAAAATGTGGGATCCAAAACGATTTGTTTTAACCCGTCCTTCATCATGGAAGGTCTGTGATGGGCGACATAAACACCTTTGTTGTAATCTAACCTGTTGAAGTGCAAAAGTTTTGTAATCGAGGTATATTGTTGCTCCCATTAAGGCCGAACACGATGAGATACTCCCGAGTGGTCTAAGGTTATTCTCATCGGTCGAAGGTGTCGGGTCAAAGGTTTTAGCAGATTGCCCAAAACTCCCGAGGTAGTTTGGGTACACCACCGAGGACACTTTACAAAGGCCGCTTTTAGTGGGCGCTGAATAAAAATTTTACAATGTCTTTATAGGTTGGGACATTTTCGGGGTATTCAAAATTACCTATGACATTATTTGTTTTGAATTCAACGTTTGATAGATCCCCACCCATCGAGAAACAAATCGAGAGATTTGATTCTAAACATATCTTTAAAGGAGTTTTTAGGGTTTAAAAATGTTTGGCAAAACGCTTAAAAATGTTTAGATCTCTAGTTAGTGATGAAAACTTTTGTAAATGTTTACAAGAAAGGTTTTCCAAAAGAGGTTTTGAAGGTTTAAGAACACACAAATATTTCTCGGATTTGAGAAAGATTTTGATGTGAGTTTAATTGCGTAAATTGATTTGTGTGTGTTGTTTGTGTAGAAGAGGAGGTATTTATAGAGTGATAAGAGGGTATTTGTGCACAAATGGAAATATTAAGAGTCGGTTTTGAAAGACTCTTGAATTTCCACATTTAATGCTACCACTCCATTACCCGCAGATAAAAATCCCGCTTTTCAAGGAATGCAGATGAGGCAGCATGAAAAGTGCACTTTTGCAGAAAAAATATCAATTTGATATTTCTTGCAGAGAGCATTAAATGCCAAGTGGGATGACATAAGACAAAGAGACATATATTCCTTTATTAAATTGGCATAGTTACCAACCTAGGACATTAAAGTAATCGATACTTGGACCATTTAGTTACTCATTCAATGCTCTTTGTCAAGTGTCGGGGACCTCGAATGAGTCTCACTCATTTAGTGAGAGGTTTATTTTGGATTTTTAGGGAGGATGAACCATGTCGAGAACTTATCGAGATTGGTTTTCAAATACTTGACTTTCAATGTCAAGCATTCCCAGTTCAACTTTCGCCTCTCAAGGTAGGTTCATCCAAGGTTTCATGAAGATATCACCATTGATATTCGTAGGGATGAAATGAAGTTCTATGTCTCCTTTTTGTTCTTCTTTAGGATAAGTGAAACTACAGACTATTTGTTTGTTGTCTGTTTGATTGTCCCAGGTACCTCTAAGGTGCCAGTTACTGGTGTGCGTACTTAATTTTGTGTATTGACACTACCGGTGTGAACAATCTTTCACTTTATAGTTACTTTCCATGTTAACTAATTATGAGGATACGAGAGACAGGACGCGTTTGCCCTGTCAATCTTCGATGAACGTAACATGTTTCAAACATGTTAGTTATGAATTAGTAAGGAAAATTTTTCAATAATGCTTTTGATAAGTCTTACATATTTTCCTCACTATAATTTCTTTCAAGGATAACTAGAGAATTTTGAAAATAATAAGATAGTAAAGCAGATGTCTAAGGAGATGCTCTTCAGGCTGAGTTTTGTTCAGGGGAATATTCAACCCTGTTTATATTTAGTAGTTGTCTAAGGAAGTTCTCCAGGCTAGATGTTTCCTAGGGGAGTCGTCGACCATGTTTGTTTTTTTCCAGGAAATGAACTATATTTTTGCATGATCCATACGATTCAATGCTATAATGAATCTTTCTTTGTAGAATTGGAAGATTTCATTGATAACTTGTTTTAAGAGGTTTGTTGCCCATGGGAGACATAAGTGATACACGGAATAATGATCATACTAAAACAAGGAATAGCCTCATCAAAATTTATTGGATACTAATTTATCTAATCCATGAAGGTCAAACATGAAAGTCAAAGTCAAACACGAAAAGTCAAATATATGTATATGTATAAAGTATAGGGTCTAAGAATGACAAGAACAAAGTTAGTAACCGCTTATTCGTTATGTTAGTTTAGAAATGTTGTATACATTTTGTTGTGTCGGTTCATGGGCTATAAATACCCATAAAACCCAAATCAGTAACTAACGATTGTTATATATCAAATAAACTTAGTATACCTTTTATATTCGATTGTTCATAGAAGATTAGACTAACAATTGGTATCGAGCCAAAGGTTCGGGGAACCGAGATGCAGAGAAGAAGACCAACGATTCGAGGGAATCGTTTTAGAAGAAAGACCAACAATTCGGTGTCGTTCGGAAAAGAAAAATAGAAGACCGATTGATTCAGGGAATCAATCAAAACAAGAGAAGAGTTATTGATTCAGCATAATCAATAAAGAAACAAACACAATTCGATTAAAGATAATATCGAATCAGAGATTTAGAAAAAGAGAAGAGAAAAAAAACATACCGGTTGTGCGACCGCCGCCGTATTGTTTGCCGGAGAAGAAAAAAAACAACCGCCGCCGTGTATGGTTGCCGGAAAAGAAAAAGAAACCGATTAACCACCATTTGATTAGAAAGAAAAGCAGAAGAAGACCGATCATATTTGCGCCCTAATTTTGCGTAGAAGAAAGAAGGAAGAAGGAAGGGGAAGGCGTATTATTTTTTTGGGAACAAAGTAGCAGTTTTATTAAGAGAGCAGTAGTATTGTTTGGAGAAGGGAGCCCACAGAAAAAGTCAAGTAACATTTTTTTACTCCTTCAAATACTTAGCCATTTTTTTAGAAAAGTTAGAGAATTTGCATATTAGTATTGTGGATTAGGTATAATAGATTTTTTTTCATTACAATCGCGTTAGAAACCGTTAGAATTGTTTGAGAATTATTGTGGTTAGAAAGAAGATTTAAGATTCGACTATTATTAGAATTATATTGGTCTTAGAAGAAAACCAAATCGAAAGATATGACGGGAGATAAAAATGAAAACAGAGTTGTTTTCACCACATCGTTACCATCATATCAATACCCAGTTCTAAATAATACAAATTATACATTATGGGCATTAAGAATGAAAAAGATATTAACGGCAAATGGAGTATGGGATTTAGTAGAAGGAGTAAGTACATCAAAAGAGATTGATGTAAAAAAGGATAGTTCGGCGTCATACCTATTTCAAGGGTTACGGAGGATTTGCAAATGCAAGTTGCGGGATGTGAAACAAAGAAAAGAAATTTGGGACTCTCTAAAGTCCGTTTATTGGAGCAGAAGATGTACAACAGACACTTCGCAACAACTCAAATCGAATTTGAGAGACTTGTGATGAAAGAAGATGAATCAAAAGATTCATTTGGCGGGAGGTTGATGAGTATTATTACAAAGGCTGCTACATGTGGATTGACGTTTGATGAACAAACAAAAGTACGAAAATTCTTGAATGCGGTGCGGATAAATTTGTACGATGGTAGCAACCATTGAAATGGTTGTTGATTTTAAGAAAGCAAAATTAGAGGAGATTATTGGGAAACTTAAGACTTATGAAGAAAGGCTTAAGTTTAGAAAAAAGTGAGGAAGATAATAGTGAGAAATTGTTGTTCACACGTCAAGGGAATAATAGAAATTATGAACGCAACTATGGAAATGATAGACGAGGAGGTGGTAATCAGACACGAGGAAGAGGCCAAGGAAGATTCACAAGAGATAGTAAGAATGGAGATAGTTATGATAGAAACAAGAGAAACCATGGAGATCAAAACTACCATAAGAGAGACTTTAGAGAAATAGAGTGCTATAATTGTCATGAGTTTGGAAACTTTGCTGCAAATTGTCCAAAACCAAACCGTAGAGAAGAAAAGCAAACCTTGTGTTCGAAGATGACGAACCAGCACTATTGATGGTTACTAGTAAAGATGAAAAGGAGATAACATCCTTAAAGGAAGAACCGAGAAGGAAAGGAATTATCATTGAGAAGGATGAAATTCCAAAAGAAAAGTTAGAAGATATGCGGTCAGAGATAGAAATTGATTTGAAGAGTAAATTAGAGTTTTGGAAGTTTGAAATGCTTCAAGAGTTAGAGATTGAAAACAAGAGTTTGAGAAGAAAATAAGAAATAGAAAATGGCATTTGAGAAACAAATGCGGATAGAGTTAGAGAACCTCGAAGTTGAGAGATTGCACAAGCAAAG
Organism: Chrysanthemum lavandulifolium; assembly: GCA_022545495.1. NCBI lineage: Eukaryota > Viridiplantae > Streptophyta > Magnoliopsida > Asterales > Asteraceae > Chrysanthemum > Chrysanthemum lavandulifolium. The sequence goes on from CM040243.1 coordinate 119,851,003, forward strand.
AGATGAAAGAGTTAAAGACGATGAAGAGAATTGTTTGAGAAAGAGAACCATGAAGTTGTTTCAAATGAGAAACATCTAGAAGAAGAAAAGAGTTGACAAAGGCGAATGCAAGAAGCATCAAGAGACGCCATCAAGAGTTCCAAGGAAAGCCGATTGAGAAAGACATTAAATCATGCAACAAGAAAGTTGAACCGGAAGATCATGATACGAGAAGCAGTTATTGGAGACGGAAGATTATGAAATGATACAAATGAAGGAAGATAGTGACAAAGGAGACAAAGATGATCGAGATGAGATTGAAGACAAGGAAGAAAGAAGTCAAATCAAGGAGGAAATTCAAAACATAGTTCGCGTTGAAGATCAAGACAAAGAAAGTGGAAACAAGCCAAAGTTCAAAGATAAAGATGATGGAGCTTGAAGATATCGAAGACATGGATTAATAAATTAGGGAGGAGTATTGGATACTAATTTATCTAATCCATGAAGGTCAAACATGAAAGTCAAAGTCAAACACGAAAAGTCAAATATATGTATATGTATAAAGTATAGGGTCTAAGAATGACAAGAACAAAGTTAGTAACCGTTTATTCGGTTATGTTAGTTTAGAAACGTTGTGTATATTTGTTGTGTCGGTTCATGGGCTATAAATACCCATAAAACCCAAATCTGTAACTAACGATTGTTATATATCAAATAAACTTAGTATACCTTTTATATTCGATTTTTCATAGAAGATTAGACTAACAAAATTTTGTCAAAAACACCAGTCAACATTCTCATCTCATAAAAAGTCGTTGATACCTGGAACAGGCCACACCCACTTCTAACTAGCAGCAAAAGGGACAAAAGGCTTTATTGCAAATTTCATAATGATCACGGCCATGATACCAACTCATGTAGATAGCTAAAAAAGGAAATCGAAAAGGCAATAAATCAAGGCAAGATGGAGCACCTAGTCCAGGTTGCTCGTAAGCCAGCCAACAATGCTCCCGATGAGATAACAGTCTACATTCATATGATCCAGTCATGGTCGCCAAGCAGTGAAGACAAAATTGAAGTCATTGAAGGTTGGCAACAAGCAACATCTCGGGAATCCCCATTGAACACCTCATCCCATCATCAGACCGGTCGTTATCACCGCAACAATAGTCTCATACAAGGTCAACAAGGTATACATGGACAAAGGTATCTCAGTTAACATAATGTTCGAACATTGCTTCACTCAGCTTCCAAAACACATTCAAAAAAAGTCTTAAGTCTTAGGCCGTCAATCACACCAATTGTTGGTTTCTCAATAAAAAGATCTTATCCTCAAGAGATAATTGATCTAGATCTCACAGTTAGGAAGTACCCATTATAAAAAACAATCATGATGAGATTTCATATTTTTAAATCAAAGTTTGATCGAGTACAACGTCCTGCTAGGAAGAACAACAATCCAAAAGCTAAACATGGAGGTCTCTACCATCTGGTCAGTTGTCGACTTCCCTACAAAAGCAAAACTAGCTACTATGAAAAGCGACCACTCTCATCATTAATTCCATTCAGGTGATTTCTTGGCAATTTGGTATCTTTTAGAATTTGTAAATATATTCTACGGACGAATTGTCACGCTTACATGTTATATGTTTCTCATATCAAAGATGAAAAGATAACGACTTGCAATAAGAATTTACAACTTTCAAAGCTAAGCAACTTTTCAACGTTATTTTTTTTACACCTTAGACACCAAGTCGTTGTATATGCAAAACCAGTGATACCCGGATAACTGATCATGTTATAGGTTCATAGTAATCTTGATTGAGTTATTTTAAACACTTTAAAATAATAAAATGTCATTGAACTTTCAAATGGTGAAACTCTAGCTTGTCGTGTTCTATGATCAATAGTGTAAACAACATAAGTTTACTATTTTATTACATGCATCACAACAAATAGTCAAATTCTACACATTTTTCTGGCTAAAACATACACGCTTTTAAACTTTAAAATATTAAATTAAAATCCACGCTTTTTTAGTGTTTGGACAAATATTGCATGAATAATATCTCAACATTTACAAATGTTGACAAAATAGTTAAATGTTCATATGAAGAAGTGTGGACAAAAAATAAAAAATAAAAATTCTAAAGTACACATTTATAAGTGTCAAAGAATGATATAAATATATTCACACTAATAAATAAATAAATAAATAACGTTCAAAAGTTGTTTAGCTTTGAAAGTTGTAAATTCTTATTACAAGTCGTTATCTTTGCATCTTTGATATGAGAAACATATAAAATGTTAGCGTGACAATTCGTTCATAGAATATATTTACAAATTTTAAAAGATACCAAATTAATATATATATATATATATATATATATATATATATATATATATATATATATATATATATATATATATATATATATATATATATATATATATATATATTAACCAACTCATAAACGACGCCGTATCCGTACGAATGACATCGTTTTGATGATCCAACAACAGGCTAACTTAGCCCATCAGTTGGGCTCGCGCCTCATTACCCGTTTTCAGCCCTTTTCCATGTACTAATCCTTACCGTCTACGTTTATTCTGAGGTTAGGGCTCGAATCATACCAACACCTTCAAACGGTTCATTGATTCTCCGGTACCATTCTTATGATCGATTGATTCTCCAGTGGCATACTTTATGTAAATAGATATTCTCGAGTATTGTGCTAATAATGAGTGTTTTCTTACAGGTTCTATTATTATAAATAGATACTATCACTGTATTCTATTTAGGTATTGATTCTAGGGTTTTGCTTATTATAGTATGGTAAATGAAACTGTTGCGAGTCCGATTTGTGTCTATCTGCTATTTTGTACTGCAATATCAGTTACATGGGATTTAATAGTCCAATGCCATGGCTGGCACATGACTTATTCTTTTAAACCAGCGTTAATTTCGTTGGACTATTAAAGTCCGTTTAACTGTAAAGGTAGAGTTTCGGTATTAGAGCGTTACAATATCAGTTACGCGTGTTCTCTTTAGTATCGGTTCCAAGTTATATTCTTCTCTTACTGAAAGTAAAACTTATTTTGAATTTTAATGCCCTTGAGATGGTCAGAGGTAAAAGATAAATTGTCGTGAATTATAAATAACAGTTTTTTTTACTAAGTTTCGGGTATTAATTCCATTTTCTATCAAAGTTAAAGATATATAATGGGGTTGCTGACCGTTTTTTGTTACCTTGGCTCAAACACCGTTTTCGCAATAGCAATAGGTAGCTCATTATAAAAGTGTCGCACTATTGATTGTCCAGTTTTTATAATGGCTACCTATTGCTATTGGGAATTTGTGTTTCCCATGCTTTGCAGATTCCGCCTTAATGGTCTTTACAAATCATTTATGTTTACTAAAAAAGAAAACCATGTTGTCACATCATTTATCTGGAAACACCCGCCTTCCTAAAGTACAATGATTGCTGCATTTTAGTTTTGCTATTGTTTTCAAAACAGGGAGGATAACGACCATCTTCGGTTTTTAGAGCACAATCACGATTGCGGATAATGAAAACGATATACAATATGTTTCGATTCGTGTCAGAGCTAAAAGATAAATTGTTATGGATTATAGATATTAACAGCTTGCTTCACTAAGTTTCAGGTATTAATTCCATTTTTCTATCAAAGTTAAAGATATATAATAGGGTTGCTAACCGGTTTTATGTTACCTTGACTCAAGCACCGTTTTCGCAATAGCAATAGGTAGCTCATTATAAAAGTGTCGCTATTGACTGTCCAGTTTTTATAATGGCTTCCTATTGCTATTGGGAATTTGGTGTATAATCATTTGGCAGAGGGTCGGTGCACACTTTGTATAAAATATTATTAGCTGTCGTTAAGCATTATAGAGCTTGCCTTCCTTTGTGTTTGCCATGCTTGCAGATCCTAGCCTAATGGTCTTTACAAATCATTTATGTTTACTGAAAAAGAAAGCCATGTTGTCACATCATTTATCTGAAATCAGCCTTCTTTCTAAAGTACAATGATTGCTACATTTTAATTTGTCTATTGTTTTCAAAACAGGAAGGATAACGGCCATCTTCGTTCTTTAGCACACAATCGCGATTGCAGATAATTAAAGCGATATACAATATGTTTCGATTTGTGTCTATCTGCTATTTTGTGCTGTAATATCAGTTATATGGATTTTAATAGTCCAACGGCATGCCTGACACGCGCTTTTAAATCATATTGTTTTAAACCAACGTTAATGTCATTGGAATGTTAAAGTCCATTTTACTGTAAAAGCAGACCTCCGGTATAACCATTCCAATGAAATATTAAGTTGTTGTAACACTAAAGACAACCATTGCTACTTACACGTGTTCTGTTTAGCATCGGTTACAAGTTAGTTTCTTCTTTTACTAAAAGTTAAACGTATCTCTAATTTTTTATGTGTTTGAGATGATCAGAGGTAAAAGATAAATTGTTATGGATTATAGATGTTAATAAAGACAACCATTCCTACCTACACTTGTTCTGTTTAGTATCGGTTACAGGTTAGTTTCTTCACTTACTAAAAGTTAAACGAATTTTTAGTTTTTTATGTGTTTGAGATGATCAGATGCTTTACTAACTTTCGGGTATTATTTTCATTTTCCTAGGAAAGTTAAAGATATATAATGGAGATGCTTCCAGTTTTGTCTCACCTTAACTCAAGAACCATTTTTTTCAGTAGCAATGGGTCGTTCATTATAAAAGCATTGCATTACTGACTCTCCAGGTTTTATAATGCCTGACTAATGCAATTGAGAATTAGGTGTCTAATCATTTGGCAGAGAGTCGTTGCACACTTTGTATAAAATATTATTAGTTGTGGTTAAACATTATAGAGGTTTCCCTCTTTTGTGTGCAGAGTTGCAGATTCCAGCCTAATGGTCTTTACAAATCATACATGTTTACTGAAAAATAAAAGCACGATGTGACATCATTTATCTGAAACCGTCGCCTTCCTAAAGTACAATCTTTTCTTCAAAAAGTAAGGATAACACCAGTCTTGGGTCTTCAGTGCATATCTGCAAGAAGGTTGCATAAAAGATATTTTGTTCGTTATTGATTTCTAGCTCTTTGTATCTATAGCATTGGTACCTGACTACACCTTACTCAGATATTTGAAATTAGGAATAAGGTAAAATACAATATTGCTTTAGTAAGTTTTAGCTAATCATTTGGAATTATTGAAAGTTTGGGAAAATATCAGTGAGAAAAATACGCTGGGTATGTAAGAGATAAGAACATTAGGCAGGTATTTGTTTTTCGGGTTGTGGACACTTGACGGTTTAATATATTGTAGGTTGATGTGGTAGAATGCACCTTTTTTTTTGGGAGATACTTTGTACTCACTGCATACTGTTACAATGGTGGTCTGATACTGGAATAATGATAAACTTGAATACTTATGGTGACGTGAGTCACTATTTTTCGGGTTGTTAACGGTTAAATGTATTAATGGAAGTTGTTGATATAATCAGTGTTAAGATAATATGCTCAAATTTAGTGTCAATCAATTTCAGCTTTAAAACCAGAGCTTTAACTTAACAGCGCAACTACCAGCTTTAAATTCCATTTGTTAGAATCTTGATTACGTATACCAACTTTAAAGTACCTTTGCAACTTGCTGCTATCTAAATCCACCCATTAGAGAAAAAGACTGCATGGTCAGCATGTAAGTTCGGAATCATACAAATCATGCACGATAGCTGGAAATACATACCTACTTTACATCAACTAATAATTAAAAGGAAATAATTGTCACCAATGTTTAAATTGGCGCATTGTGCTTTTTAATTCCTAAAAGTGTTAGCTCACATGTGATTGCGTTATAGGTGCAATGAATTGTTAGCAGAACCAGTCATACAGAATGTGCACACGCAAAGATGGAAAGACATGGAACAAGAACAGTTGAGGGGGAGATTCACAATGAACGACCAACTACTGGTGGCCCGAAGCAATCAAAATTTCGATTTTTCCTTATCCAAAAACTATAATTGTGGAAGATATACTAAAGTGTCATTTACCTTGGAAAACCGTAGGGTTTACAACCATAGTCTCTGTTACAGACATTCTCGCCAGAAGGCCATCGTCTTTTTAGATTTGCAGAGAATAGACCCACTAAATCTACGACGATCATCCAGGTACGTCTTTTGATAACGAAAAAGGGCATAGTACAAACATACAGTTCTGCTAATAAATAACAGATGTTTACATATTCTTATTCAAGCCTTTTTTGTGTCCATATTTTCCAGTTATGACTCTAAGATATCTATCACCAACGAAACCAGAATGCTGATACTTAGATGTTTCACTACTGAGGCACACTCAATGGTAACAGAGCATAGTAAGATTGTCTGACAAAGGAGACACAGATCCATACATGCTGACTCCAGTGCTGATTTCGTTGGAAGGAAATAGCCATCTATTTCACACTCATTTTTCCTCAGAATCCACAAAACAAACCTCAGTCTACATACTCAATGCTCTAATGGAAATTGGAATACAATTGGTAATAGCACATCAGCAAAATCTAACGGCTAATTGCACGAATGTGAAGCTGTCTGATGAGACGTTTCTTCTAGCCCGGGCTGACGACAATACACGAAAAGTACATCAATTACCAACCACAACAGACAGCCTACCAACCACGTTTCTGGACTACAAGGAGTTACCGTAAAAGCATACAACCCAAAGGTATCTCTGGTCAGGCAGCTGGTAAAAGACGCCACACTTGGACAAGCACAGACAAATGCAAAAAGGACTACGCAAGAATAATAGCGTAAACATATTAGTAACTGTAATAGATCATTTGTAATTGTAGCAGTTTTCCTACGGAAAATGCTTCCGTACAGGTCACCACAATATAACAATAGAAGTAAAGGTTAGTTTATCTGTAGCAGACAACATCTGCAGCGTTACTACGCTAACCAGTTTCAATAATTTATGCTATAGGTTAATACATATGCGGTGTTGCTATGCGCTGTGAGTTAACAATGCTATTTATATCTTATATGTTGCACTTGTCAGTAGAAAGTCATGTACAAAACGACTGGTGGGTGCAATTATACATTAACCAACATTCGATTCGCTGTGGTTTGTACATACAAGATATTCGACAAAAGGAATTGGAAATGTTATTATACTATGTATACAATATAAGAATAATGCTGCCAAGACATAACACCAATATACTACTGCTACTAATTTCACATGCTTAAACACATGAGCATAGGCAACAACATATATGCCGATTACCAGCAGTGACGCACACAAACCATCACCAAAAACCCCGACAAAAAAAACGCATAATTAGAGATACTCCTACAAACGAATAAGTCATCCGCAAACAACCTTAGAGTCACAATAAAAGCAACAAAGAATCATCAAACAACACCATTTCCAAATCCAGAAAACAGTTACTTCCATGCTCATGTCACGGCCTTATAACCAGTGATATCAAAACTGTTGAAAAATCCACAAAACATTTCACACCTAGAACGTACAAGTTTTAGCCATATTTTTCAACGACGCATACGATGACAGACACATTACTATGTAATCTTAACGAGAAATATCGCAGCACTAACAATATACATCAACCAAAGAACAAAGGCAATAAAAAAACCAATAACACTTAAAAACCACATATTATATTAACATAAACAAGTCCGAGTACACCTTAACGACAACCAACCCATATACACTTAAAACACAAGACCCTAAAACTACCCAGCAACAGACACAAACTTCATACACATACCCATTATTCTAAAAAAAGACCCTACACAGATACCTTGACAACCATCCCTACCTAGACCAAAACACAAAACACCGAAACACCACATAGATCTAATCATTGAAATTCATCACAGTGATATGCCTCTGCTTCTCCTCCAGCCCTTCCCTTACCTCAGCCAGCACACCCACCAGATTCGCGAGCTTGTCACGCTCCCTTTGCAAAGTTTCATTGATGCATTCAACAATATCAGAAGCAACTTCATGAAACGGGCCAAAAGACAAAAGCTCCTCAACGTACTCCTACCCCTTCTCGATCTTCCTTTGATGATCGTTGCATTCCTCACCGAGTTTCTGAATATAGCCCTCATCCTCAGTAATCTGTTGAGTGAAGAAGAACTTAAAGCATTTTTGCAAAGCATCGGAACCGGATTCATGTTTCAATTCGTTGAGGTTAGGGGTGGCGGCCATGGAATTTAGATGTTCGCAATAGATTACAGAAAACCCTAAATGAAAAAGGTGTGGGCGTTTGGTGGCAAAGAAAAGTTAATGATAGATGTAACACCTAACATCTGAGTTTATGTACACAAGAATAAAATAATGATCTTTGAACCAAACTAGAACAGTGTCAACCAGTTAGCTTACATTTCTCATGCAGGGATATAGACCAAAGATATCTATTTATACATTACTAAATGCTTATGCAAGTATCCATCCATTAAAATACATAAAGTTTTAAGTGCTGCACATTTACAGTCCTTGCACATATACAAATGACAAAAATGACACATACTATGTTGCCAATCTCTAAAGATAACATGTAGTTACCATCTTTTGTCACTTGCTTATTACAACATGACACCTATTAACAACAATAACATATCCTTTTATTTATGATGAAGGCTTCTTTATTTTTGTCAAACAACAATTATTAAAAGTACTTTTCATACAAAATATATCTATATTTTTTAACGTATTTTTTGCATATTTAGAAAACCATAGGTGCTTACCAAAATGGGAAAAATAACATGTTCCCTCACTGTTTACCGCCAAACAAGTGTACCAGTAAATATAAAAAAAAAAAAAATAATAATTAAGCATATGTTTATCTTTAAAACTACTACACTTCAAATCTCATCTGCTAATAAACAAATGAAATTTTTGTGTGCATTAGATATTAACAAGTTACTACATATAGTCTTGCCAGCTTTACCGAGCACCCCCCCCCCTCGGAACGCGGGGTCCGCCGCCCGTCTTGTTGCAAATAATTCACCTACAGGAATTAATGATGAGAGTTCCATGAAATAAAAACATTTAAAAAGCATGTGTTAGATCGACATTGAAAGTTTAGTATATATCGTGAGACAGCACATTTCCTAAGTTTGTAATGTTTCTGACGTTGGAATACACCAAACGTAACGTTTGCGTGGTTTTTCATATTGTATTAGTCATCAATATCATCGGCTAGTAAGCGATATGACAATGTTGATGTCATTTTCCACCACTCTTCGATTAGGCGACATCTTTATTGTGTTTATTAATAGGAATAAAGTTGCAATCGAAAGAATAAAGACAAACGATAGTCCTTGTCAAGTAATTATAGTTTCTTAGTATAATAGTCTACTTGAACCAATAGTTTATGACTCATGTATATAGCCATATAGGGACTGTGAAGTAAATAAGTAAGGAAAATGATAAATGGGCTGTAAAAGCGATGAGGCTGTCTGGAATTGTTGATCTTTCTGATTCATTGTCGTTAGATGCCTCATTTTAAGCCTCTTTAGTTAGGCCTATGTATCAATGCTTAATAAGTAAAGATAACTCACCAAATGATATTGCTTGACACGCATGCACTCTCTTCCAATAAATAAGCACATCAACTTCTGCATTTTATTCGGAGAAGATAGCATTAAAGACTCACACACAACAAAAACCTAATTCACCAAGTAAGATGCAAAAATTCGCAACCTCATTGATTAGGCTAACCACTGCAAAAGATCAATTATTTCGACGATGTCGTTGTTACTCTCAGTTAGCCCAACGCCAATCATCAGCTGAAGAATCGGGGGAATCCGCAGTTAGAATCCCGATTCTACCTGCTTTTGATTACTCTCCTCCGCTGTATGATGGTCCTACGGCGGAGGAGATCCTTAAGAAACGTAAAGAGTTTCTTAGCCCTTCTATGTTTTGCTTCTACAAAAAACCTGTGAGTCTTCTTGTGATCTTTAGGTTATAACTTCATCATGAACATGTTCCGAAAATAATTCATTAGATTTTTACCGGATCATCTAGTGACGTATGGTAAAATAATCCGTGTATAGTCTAACAAATTGGATTTTGAGTATATTAGGATATTTGGGGGTCATTTTATATGTAAGTATCAGTCACTCATTTATTTACAATTGACTAATGATTCTTGCATAACATGATATACATACTTTGAATATGTAACGTCAAAGATTCGTTTGATATGATATACATTTTGTTGGATTTCATTTATTATATTCAACCAACTAGAAAGGATGATCATTTTAGCAGATAATGTATTTTTATTTTTATTTTTTTTAATAACAATATAAACAATTTACGATCCTAGTAGAAGAAAGAACTTGTTACTCTAAGTTTCAAACAACACCGTTTAGAGTATCCATGATTTTATTCCTATTGATACATTATTATTAATTTATTAATCACACATTTATATATAAACGTCTTCATTATACATTTGTTTTGCAAGAGTTATTTATGAACAATATTGTGATCAATTTATACCCATGTCATGTGATTAGATATATCACCTTCCAATATATGGTGATCAATTTATGAGCCATTTTATTTTTAATTTAATTATAAACCTAATGAATTATGATGAACCATCCACAACTTTGTAAATACTCCCCTGTCTCAAAATTATTGTTTATCGATAAAAAAACACACATTTTAATTAAATGCATTAGTTACTGCTTTAATTTTAGAAAAAGATTGTTTTACTCTCTGACAATTAATAATATTGTAAACTTAAACAATTTCAACTTTTACATTCAGCGGTGAACAATTATTTTAAGATAAATAAAAATAAAAACGTGAACAATGATATTGAGACGGAGAAGTATATGAAATCAATCTGGTTATTTCTTATATTCTACATTAATGAGGTACAACTCTTGATGCATATAATGGATAATTTGAACAACTAAAAGTTACCTATCAATTTTTTTTATTGAGCAAGGTTACCTATCAAATTCGACGTCTAAACTTATGTGATTTACAATTTAGGCTCAATTATTTCTAAAGAATATCGGACAAAAGTCTCTAAACTTATGTGACTGATAAAAGTAAAGACGGTATGACGTTACCCATATCATGTCTGGTTTCTAATCAAAGGAAGTGGTTGAAACTCTTGATGCATGATATAATGTCACCCCATTTGTATTCTTTGTCATTTTCTAATTTGGTTAAATGTATAAACTTATGGAAAGGTAAGAAAATGATGGGTCATTTTCCAAAAGTAAATAAATACATATAATTTAAGCAAGATATATACAAGTTAAGATGCATGATGTGCAAACTATTTGTGGTGAAACAGTTGAACATAGTTCATGGGAAGATGCAATATTTATTTGATGAGAATGGGCGAAGATTTCTCGATGGTTTTGGAGGTATTGCAACTGTAAATTGTGGTCATTGTCACCCTGATGTGGTCCAAGCAATTATCAAGCAAACCACCACCTTACAACACTCCACCATTCTCTATCTTAACCATTCCATAGCTGATTTTGCTGCGGCACTTGCTGCCAAAATGCCCGGCGATTTAAAGGTATTCGAGTACTATACCATCATCCTTGGATGTTTTTACGATTCTTGATACAACTTTATATGCATATAATACTACTAGGCATGCACTTTGTCTAGGTTCATTGAACACCTTTGGCTTGTGTTTTGTTGATATAAAAGTTGGTAACAAGAAACAAAGGACCCACAAATTGAAACAATACTTAGTATTAAACTAAGGATTAAATTGTCACATAATGTTTCTTGTCGGGTTGTTAGTGTTTTACAATAATATATACATTTTATAGTTATGATCAATGCTAACGTTCTCTCCTATCATGGTTTGACTCTTTGCCAATAGCTAAATAAATTAAATTATCATAGTGCATGATTAAACGAGAAAAATGATTTGCTTATCATGGTAAAGCAAAACACAAATTGTGAAATTTTAATTTGATTTGTAGTTTATTGTGTTAAACACTTCATTATAGTTATTTTGCGTAATATACAACATTTTATGATTTGTCCAAGATGTGCAACTATTTTTATGCAATCTATACAAGTTTAGCACATGCTGCGCAACTGTCCACAACATAGATATGTTCAGTTGTTCATCATGATCTACAAGTTAAGACTTATATACACTTGATGTACAAGTGTTCATGACATTCACTATTGAAATCAAGACGCGTAAAGGCACTTAATGTTGTTTTCACATGATGGTGTAGGTGGTGTTTTTTACAAATTCAGGTACTGAGGCAAACGAACTAGCAATGATGATTGCGCGTTTGTATACAGGCTGCCAAGACATTATATCATTGAGGAATGCGTACCATGGGAACGCAGCTGGCACAATGGGGGCTACTGCACAATCTAACTGGAAATTCAACGTTGTTCAGGTAGATATCAGGAATTAGATTTTGGTTGTCAAAAAATAGATCCATGCTAAAAAAAAATGAAAATGGACAAACTTTTAACCAACATTCGGTTACTTTTTTTCTTCTTTAACTCTTGCTAAGGTCGAGTTTTTAGTTTAGACTAGTCTTGCTTTATTTTAATTTTTTGAAAACCTATCCTTATTTAAAGTTATTATAAAACGATAAGTTTATGGTTCACCAAAACCTTTTAGGTAATTTGATGTTTCTTACTTTTTTGGACGATTCAAGATAGGAATCAGTAAAAAAGTCACTAAAGTAATTTGTAATCTTGGACTTTAAGGCATGTGTTGGGTCCAAATTAACTTAGATCAAGTTTTCATTGTTATGTACTTTTAAGGTCTCCGTAAATAAAAATTTACAAGTTTTTCAGCCACAAGTTTTTGTTTTATATGTGAACCATCCATGAAATAATAACATTTAAAAAGCATGTGTTCGACATTGAAATTTTGGTATATACCGTGAGACAACACATTTCCTAAGTTTGTAATGTTTCTGACGTTGGAATGCACCAAACGTAACGTTTGCGTGGTTTTTCATATTGTATTAGTCATCAATATCATCGGCTAGTAAGCGATATGACAATGTTGATGTCATTTTCCACTACTCTTTGATTAGGCGACACCTTTATTGTGTTTATTAATAGGAATAAAGTTGCAATCGAAAGGATGAAGATAAATGATAGTCCTTGTCAAGTAATTATAGTTTCTTAGTATAATAGTCTACTTGAACCAATAATTTATGACTCATGTATATAGGGACGTCAAGTATCTAAAATAACAGTTGTAGTATATAAAAGTAGTAAAATATATAAACAATTTTGGTAACATGATTTAAATCCGTTGATTACGTGCTATGTTTGACTGAGAGATTCATTACTAATTACTAACTATAATATGGATAGCTAATACCTGGATTATTTTATTTTACCGTAACTAGGTAACCTTCAGTAACACTCAGTCCAATTCTGCTTTTAAAATGGATCTAAACTTTTATGTCTGTACTTGAATTGTTCTTTAAACTTGAACATGGTGAGTCTAATATTGTGTTTCATTGATCACTAGAATGGGGTTCATCATGCAATAAATCCTGACCCTTATAGAGGAGTATTCGGGTCTGATGGTGAAAAGTACGCAAAAGATGTCGAAGACTTAATACAATTCGGAACCTCTGGACAAGTTGCTGGTTTTATTTTTGAAGCAATTCAGGTAGTTAGGTGCACAATTTTAATTAGAAGTAAAAGTATCCATGATTTATATAAGCATATCCAAACTCTATCTTCGCAACACATAATATTATAACTGATTAATCTGATTCTTTTAAACTTTTTGCTTACTTTATTATGATCTTTTATTTAGATTTCATCTTGTCTTTGTTAGGGTGTTGGTGGAATTGTCGAATTGGCTCCAAACTACTTGCCTCCGGTTTATAATAGTATTAAGAAAGCCGGAGGGCTTGTGATTGCTGATGAGGTCCAATCAGGATTTGCTAGGACTGGTACCAACTTTTGGGGATTTCAAAACCAAGGAATTGTCCCCGATATCGTCACTATGGCAAAGGTATGTTAATGTTTATACAAACACGAGTTTATGAATGACATGTAAATATTAATGTCAAATTGCAAAGTTTTAAAATTTCATCTAACAGGGTATTGGAAACGGAATTCCCCTTGGTGCTGTGGTGACAACGCCAGAAATTGCAAATGTTTTAACACGTCGAAACTACTTCAACACCTTTGGTGGAAACCCTGTTTGTACTGCTGCAGGCCATGCAGTCCTCAAAGTCATCGAGAGAGAAAATCTTCAAGAAAATGCTCATGTTGTTGGATCCTATTTGAAAGAACGTCTCAATGCTCTCAAAGATAAGCATGGAAGTAAGTTGTTTTAGCCTTCGCTATAAACTTTAACAATTACACTCATTAGTTTTGTATATAGCTAGGTAGTAACTTTAATTTTAACAAATTGAAGTTATTGGGGATGTTCGAGGAAGAGGATTAATACTTGGAGTTGAACTTGTGACTGATCGCAAACTTAAAACTCCGGCAAAGACAGAAATACTGGAAATCATGGAAAAGATGAAAGGTCAGTTTAAGTATATTATGTTGTGGTAGTTGTTTTAATTTCTTAACTTTATATGGCCTAACGGGCATATTGATCATATTTCTTTAAATCGACATATGTCTGTACGTAAAAGAAACCATTAACTTAAAGAAATTCTTCCGTGGTTTTAGATTTAGGGGTATTAGTTGGCAAAGGTGGATTCCATGGAAACGTTTTCAGAATCACTCCACCACTATGCTTCACCAAAGAAGATGCAGGTATGTTATTATGTTACAATTTAACACTCTTACATAATTATTCTTCACCATTTCATAGACTAAATATCATAGACGACCCGTTTCACAATTTTTCAAATCATTTGTAGATTTTCTTGTTGATGCGATGGACTATTCGATATCAAAGCTATGAAGATCGATTGCCAAAGCATCTTGTACAAATACCGTGTGTGCTACTAGCTAGACACTTCTAGTAGCTGTAAAGTAAGCATATCAATCGTCCATTCTACAAGAAGTTGTCATATATTTGCTACTATAATAAAAGCTTTCCCAATACGGGAAAATGTGTGTGATCAAATTATGAGGAAATAGTGATGATAAATATTGTATGGGTCAACAACTTGTTGACTCGTTCCTTTGCTATGTTATAAAAACTATTTATCGACAACATCTCGTTGTCTCACATATATATACTTTCTCTCTTTTTTTCCTGCTACTCAGTTTATCTAGTCGCTCATAAAATAAGACATAACAGACTGCTGTATCAAATTCAAAAGATGAAAGTATAACAAAATGAGGAAGTAAAGGAAACGTATAGTTTATGTTTCTAAAGTTCATAAGCCAATCATGCCAAGCTAAACATTTAGAACTTCTACCAACTAATCAAGAAAAAGAAAAAAGCATAATAATATCAAACAAGTCACATTTCTTCATTTTGTGAGAGTTGAATGTAACTGAATTTCGATACTTCCAAATGGTCCACCAAGTAGCCGCCACAACCACTTGAATTCGATTCTTTTGTAATCATTTGAATTCCTGAGACTATCCATCCATGATGTCCATGCTGAGTACGAAAACATATTTGAGAAGTGCATATCACACCATACGCTAACTAGGCGCCAAATGCTTGCAGGCACATCGCATTCATAAAAGATATGATCGTTTGTTCATACCGCTCAAACATAACGGGCACATTATCTATACTCCTTTATAAAGGATTTGGGACGTTCTAAATATATTAGTCTTAAAATTTTTAAGACCAAAAATATTTCCATCAAAAGAAAGTTACTTTGCTAAGCATAATAATTAAGCATACATATAAATTTAAAAATAATTAATGTCTTAAATCATAATACTTGAACATCTTCCAATATTGATCGTCTCATTTAAAACATATGAAGACATTTAAAAAATGTAATAAATTAAAATACGTAGTTAATGAAAAAATTAAAATCGTAAATTGCTAGAAAAACATATATAAAAACGTTTGCTTTCATGTGAAAATAGTTCACAAGATGCATGCATGCGATTCTTGGCGGAATGGCGATCTTCTTCTAGTAGATTAAATATTCAAACCCTGAGAGATTTAGACGAGTAGGAAGTCTATCCAACCGTAATCTCCATAAGAATATGTTCACCTTTCTAAAGTTCACAAGTACTGACATCAATTCGTTGCAATTAAATCCTTTTCCGTTTTACACGAAGAGACCTCATGTATGTGTTAGCAACAACTACATTTTTTAAGGGCGCATGATTATAAGCTCAAATCTTACTATCTTATAAAGAGTGAATATCCAATTCCTAACTCCAATCTTAAAACCGAACCTAAAATTAAGCATTACACACCCGAACCTATCCTATATAAACACAAACCCAAAATCCGAACCTAATTCCAAATGTAACCGAATGGAATTAATTGCAACAATTTGGTCAATAGAAATAATTACTACAATTAATTACTCCATTACCAAAAGTATCATCGAAAAGATTATTGTTACTTCAAAAAGAAAGATTATTACATTGCATGTTATGGCCAATTTAATGCACGAATAATTTATTTATTTCGACAATTCCTCATTTACAAGATCTTACTTTTGTAATTTGTGAGTTCAACATCGACTTGGAAATTTTATCGGGTTTGTTTAGAGACACCTATTTTGATCCCGCCGATATTACGTTTATGACTTTTGGTTTGTTTGATTTAATCTTGCTTGGTTAGTCAATGATATATAACAATCGCTTATTAGTTCATTTAGGGTGTATTAGTTGGTAAATATCGATAGTTATTCATCATAATTTGAGTATCTTCTTCCTAACTCCAATCTTAAATCCGAAATTAAAATAAAGCATTACACACCCGAACATATACCATATAACTCTATCATTAATTCAATCTAGACTGATTATGCAATCGAAAAAGTTGCCATCAAAAAATAAGTACTTCGAAAAAGATTCTCGCAGAAAAATATAATCACATGCATCATTATTAACGAACGCAGAATGGCCATTAAGATAAAAATAGAACATCGAATATCTTGTATATTGATGGTAAGTTGTAACATATGAAAGAAGAAGACTTGCATGAATTGTCTAATTTTTTTTATTTATTTTTTAACTTAATAATGATATCTATTATTACTTCTAATAACGGATTCTGATAATAAGATGACAAGAACGCAAGAATGTTCAACAGAACCCCTTTTGAATAAAGAAACCAATTCTACTAAAATGAAATTTTGTGACTTAGGGTCGTGAAATTACTTTCTGTAACCCGTTGAACCATAGTAAAAACTAGAACATATATTACAAATAATGTCTCTGCAAAGTACTCATTTAAATATGTTTTAGTTATAAAGTAATCTCTACTTGCGGTTATCTCATTACGTTTCTTGCTTTTGAGAAATGTCAGATTTCCTAGTAACTTTGAGTTAAGATCATTTGTTAATATCTTTCAAACCGTTAATCGTTAAGCGAAAAAAATATACCATTACGACGGACATTTAATTATTTTTCTATAGATAGGCACTTTGATATACTTTCGACAAAAAAAAAAAAAAAAATCGTATTTTTCATATTTTTTTACGTTTTTTTTTTTTTCATTACTGAAATTTGCATGAAAAAATCACATGTGATTAAACACTAATTTACATATGATATGTAGTATCATATGTGATTTAACACTAATATCACATGTGATTTAACACTAATATTACATGTGATATTATTAGAATATTCAAATTAGTGTTTAATCACATGTGATTTAGTCATGCAAATTTCAGTAACTAAAAATTAATATGAAAAAACGTGAAAAAACAAAAAAAATTGCCGAAAGTATATCAAAGTACCCGTCTATAGAAAGATAATTAAATGCTCGTCGTTATGGGGTAATTATTTTCGCTTAACGATTAACGATTTAAGAGATATTTAAGTTATAAAAAATACGTTAAATATTAAAATGCTTTTAATTTTAACCATTGATTTTTTTTTTAGATGAAGGGTAGGGATGAGTCCCTTGTTTGTAAGAAAAAATTGGTATATAAAATAGGCTGAGGATCCTCTCAAGTTACTTGACTCAAGTTAGAAATATGAGCCATTGGATTTGATCCAATAGCTCAAATCAAAAGAAGTTTTTTTTATTTGAGTCATTGGATCAAATCCAACGGCTCATAATGCACCAACTTAAGTCAAGTTGTGTTTAAAACTTAAGAGGATCTTTGTCCTATAAAATAACTATCCTCAATAACTTTTTATAAGTAACTTAATTGTTACTTATGTTTTTTTTAAACATGTAATGGATATATAGTTATTCTCGATGTATTTTATTCAAAAGCACTTATCCAAAATGAGTTATCCGAAGTATATCACTTCATTAAATATGAGTTATTGATAGCGTATTAATATTAATGTCTTAAGTCCATTAATTTCACGCTTAAGTTCAGCCCATCATAAACAACTAGCCACATTCCTAGGCCATACCTTGCCTAGGAAGGCCTCCCATGCCGTGTCAGATACACGTGCGAGACAATTGTCCTCCAACTTCCACTAACGGTTAAGATATACCATCTGACATATGACAGTGAGAGACGCACAAACGGGGATATCTGAGAGGGGCATGACCTGGTACGAACCAGGAGAAGTTGTCACCTGTTATTCTTGTCTACACATCGTATGATCAACACGTGGCTTGTCTTACAGCCGTCCGATCATCCTCACAAGTTTATCCTTAAACCCTATTCACCTCTTTATAAATACTATTTCACATAGTAGAACACACATCACACGGTTTGTTGGGAGCATTACCCAAGCTCGTGATTCTTAATCACATCTTTGGGTCCTTATCGTTCAACACGAGAAATCGAACAATACAACCATCCTTAGTCTCGTTTTACATCACATACCTAAACATGGCATCATCTATGGGGACATGACACATAATAGCCACAAACTTTTACCTAAATTCATTCATTTTCTCAACAAAAATACATAATTTTGTTCTCTTACTTTTTAACAAAGTTTCAAGCCAACATTTCTCATGAACAACTCTCACAACCTCTAGCCACTGAAACAAACAACGACCACCTCGACCTAGTTCAGGTAGAATACCTCACTCACATTGAGGAGGGTTAACACTTGCTAGAAAATGATGTTTACCACTCGACAAGCAACTTTTCAGGGGAAGTGCGGGCAACAAACAACCATGTTGGCTTGCACATCACGCTTTTCCATGAGGGCCCTACACGATCTCAGGAAGAGCAACAAGTTACCAGGCCATGTGTGCAGCAAAGGCCAGTTCAAAAGCAAAGGGTCAAGGGTATTGCAAAGGTCACAAGAGTTCAGTCTCAGGTGTAGGGTTTTCACACCAGTGTGTAGTAACAAATTGGGTACAAGGGTTCAACAGGAAGATAGGCAATAATACATCCAGGTTTCACCAGGGGTTGCAGCATACCAAGAGAAGATGGCAACGGAAAAAAGAATGTTCGACTCTCACGTAAACACACAACCACCCACTTATACTCCTCAATACACCTATGTATCTAACGTTCAAATCACATCACCACCTAGCACTAACTCTCTGGTTGTAACACCCCAAAACCCGTTTTATAGGTATTTCATTATGATTGTGCTACTTGTTAAGTTGACTATGACTTTTATGAGTCAGGAGACTCTATATTATTAGTTAGTCAAATTGTGGTAAACTAGAAGTCAAACCAAATAGTCAAAATTTAGTTAAGTGTTAGTCAAAGTGGTTAGTATATGGTTCTAGAAAGTATTATGTGACCCAAGTATTAGAGAAAATAACTTGAGGGACCTAAGTTGCAAAAATCTCGAGCTGGTACTTAAACGAACTTATTTAACCACCTTTTTAGCATGTTAGGACTTAATCTGAAAGGCTTCTTCTATCAGGGAATAAAGTTGTCAATTGGTGATTTATGCATTAGGGTTTATGTAACCAATTTGGGGGAAATGGGTAAATGGTGTTTTAAGCTAATTAATGAAGTTATAATAATTATAATATAAGTTTTATATGGTTAAAGTTAGTAATTATGGGGGGAGGGTGTTCATTATATGATCATATGATGATTAAGAATGATAAAAGGTGTGTTAATTGTTATAGTATTGTTTTAATATGATAATGAATAGTTGGTGATGATTGTGGCTTATGAACCAAAGAATGGAGATATTGTTCTTAGTATTATTAGCCTGGATTGAAGGTAAGTAAATCAGTTATAATGTGAAGTTATATTGACTTTATCATATATTGTGATATCTGAATGATGGTGTCAAGGGCTAAGAAGCCTTTGGTTAGTATTCTTGGATTAAGGTTAGAATGAAGCTAGTTTGGCATAACTAGCTAAAGACGTGGTTAGACTAGTCATGGAACAAGTTAAGTTATGTGACGTCTATGTTTGTTATAGAAATATGTTGGTTAAAGTGCTATGATAAATGATAGTGTGATCAAGACGTGGTTAAAGTGCTTGTATGCAAGTAATAATGTGGTTAAGTCTCTTGGAATAGCAATTGAAGTGTTTGATGTATGTATGTTGGATGATGTATATTTTTATGTTGTTTCCTATTTACTTACTAAGCTTTTTCGCTTACGGTTTAGTTGTTTAATCGTTTTGTAGGTGCTTACGTGATGAAGGAAGTAAGGTCTTAGTAAGAGGGCGTAAGAATTGGAAGTGCGGATTAGAAGTGTTTTGGAATGTACCTAGGAGCTTAGTATTAGATAAAGAGCTCAAACAAGGTTGTACCCCCGAAGTGTCATAAAATGGTTTGTAATGTCACTTGAAGTGTCAAAGTATTTCATTATTGTCGGAGTCAAAGTTTGTGAAATCATTGTTATAGTATGTGTTATAGTGTATGAAAATGGGTCAAAAAGGGTTGTTGGGCAAAACACCCGTAGTTTTGTAAAATATATGCTCAAGGGGTGTTTGGCAAAACACCCGTAGCTTTGTAAAATAAATGCGTGAATTGTGTTTGCATTGTGGAAATTGAAAACTTAAAAAGGCATTCTGATAACATCAAATAGTCCTGATTATTAAGTGTCAATTTCCCCCGATAATGCTTATAATTTATATCATGTATATGGATTTACGCTTGTTTTCCATTTTTTCCACTTTCAGGTAAATTACGAGCATTGGAGCTAAAGAGACGCGGAATTGGAGAATTATCTAAAGATTTATCACATTATGCTACTTTGAAGAAGTTACGGCGTAACTCGTCTCTCACATTACGCCGTAACTATTGCGTGACTCAGAAAACCAACTTATCAGAAGGTTACGGCGTAACTCTTCCCAAAGGTTACGACGTAACTATATTAGGTTAAATGAGGTTCCACGCCGCTGATACTTACGCCGTAACTACTCCATCAACTACGACGTAACCGAGTTTATTAAAGACTACGGTGTAACCACTTATTAGGTTCTGTAAACGCAGATCTAGTGCAAAATACGATGAAATAGAAGGTTACGGCGAACTCTTATATTAGTTACGCCAGTAACCCGGATCCGCCTATAAATACCCCAATTCCAAAGATTTCTAATCATCCCATTCCACACACAACACTCGAGAACGTGGGAAAAATCTCAAGGCAGGTCTAGAGGAGCATACGGAGTCGTCTCTAAGGAGAAATCACTCCCCTACGATAAGCATTAGCATTTTATATTTCTTTTACTTTCAATTCATGTATTTTGTACCTTTGAATATTGAATTTGTTTGTATGATTAATATGAGCGGCTAAGCACCTCTTGGTGCTGGCCCTAGTTATGATTCCTTAATTGTTTTGTTTGCGTTTACTTTACTTTCGTACAATTATTTCTAAGTGTATGCATGCATAGTTTATTGGTAGCCACCCTTGGTTCGGTAGTTTTGAATGGCAGTAGAGGCCAATTACCTATGAGATATGACCAACTGACCTTAGGTGAGCGGACTGAGACGGGAAGGGTAAGATATGACCAACCGCGACCCTTTCTACTTGTGCGATTTGACCAACCGATCACCTATCGTTTGGATGAACTTAAGAATTAGGGGTGAGTGTCTAAGTCCCTAACGGTCGGGCACTCACTATTATGAATCTAGCATGTAGCGGTACTTAATGACTTGTCTTAAGGGACCGGGAACAACAGGACTTATGAGGGACACGACTTCTCCGTGGTGGCATCTTTCTTGATATGTTAGGCGAATTGACCAAATGTTGTCCTCTCGACTTTGACCCCACAGTAATTGGAAGTAAGTAGACGCAGACATAACTAGCTAGGAGGATTAAATAGGTTAGCACCACTCTCCTCTATTGATTTCCCTTTATCATTTATTTGCTTTTATCCTGCTTTATTCCGCATTAGTAGTTTAATTAATTAAATCCTTATCGAAACCATTATTAATCTGTGACATCTAGACTTAGTAATAATCCAACACACATAGCTCTTGGGACGACCTCGGCTTTACCGATTACTACACTACACGCGACCGGGTACACTGCCCGTTAGTGCATTAGGGTAGACCATAGGTATAACGAGACTTTATAAATATTAAAACCTGGTCAGTAAAACCTGCATCACATTCTTAGGCGACAATTAAAACATGGTTCATAGAGTTAGGGAGTAACCAACCCTCAATTGATATTAAGGAATACAACATTCTAATTAGACAAGGACGTGACAATTCGACTAATTAGTAAAAGATAAATAGGGAGTAATGAGATTCTAAGTAAATGCACTTTACTCTTATGCTAATTCCTCCAATTTACTTTTGTACATATTTAGTTTAGTTTTATCTAGTTTTATTTAGTTTAATTAGTTGTAAAAACCAAACTCTTCAACCCCGAGATTTTTCTTGCTTTTTAAAAAAATATATAAAAACCAAAATAATCTTATCTCAACCTTTAGACTTAATCCAACATACACTTCGAGCCTACCTCACTATTCGCATAGAGAACAATCAATCTCTCGTGTCTTACCTATACTACACTACAACGGTTAGGTACTCTATCTAGGAGGATTGTAAAACTTTTTGTGTTTACACTTATCCGCATCAAGATTTTGGCCCCGCTGTCGTGGAATAGTCTAGGTTTTGAATTCTATCTTTTTAGGTCTCATCACTATATTCTTATCAAGTGAGATTTTTCTTTTTATTTTGTAGCTTTCTTTAGTCCCATTTTCTTTTCTTCATGTTTTTGTTCCTAAAACCCTTCACTTACCATCATGGTGAATGAGATGCCTTTTAACCAAGACCCACCACACTAAGACCCACCAATTCAAAACCCACCACATCAAGACCCATTGATACCACCTAAAGCCCGAACTCTTGGTGAGTACTCCATCAAAATACCAGTGAGTGATGCGTGGGTTCGGGGTCGAAAGACTTCCTTTTCCGCGAGCAAGCTTTACAACCCACTAGGCAGTGTACCTAATCGTTGCAGTGTAATATGGGTAAGCCCAGGGGGTTGATCATTCTATAGGAGAATAGAGATTCTAGTAGAGATGTATGACGAAAAGGTGAGATGAGGAAGATTCTTTTTTATCTTTTATATTTTTAGAAAGCAAGTAAAATCTCAGAGTTTGAAGAGTGGGGGTTTGGTAATTCTACCAATTTAAACTACTTAACAATTAAAATTAAAAAATAATTAACTAATGGAAAGGAAAAACTATGGATTGTATGAGTGAGTTCTTATGATAATTAAAAACGTATTTACTTAGATTTTCTTACTCCCTAGTTATCTCTTATTGTTCGGTTGAATTCTCACATCCTCATTCTAATTGGTGCGTTGTATTCCGTGTTAGTGATAGGGGGTGCCTATTTCCCTAGTTCTATGAACAATAACTCTCCTCTAGACTATCCGGGATCGCCAAGTACCGTAGTATCTCCCCCGAATACTCTATTATCCTAAAGCTAAAATTCACGCAATAAACACAACGATGGCTTAAGTGCACTTTCAAACTTTTACTATTTAGAACGTTCAAGCTCGCAACAATTAAAGAATAAGCCATTTTTCCTTACTCTAATGTCTACCAATTAAAACTAGAGGCAACCTAACAATTCACAACTATGTTTCATTGGATCTAAGTAAACACTAGATTAATTTAGTTATGCATGATAGATAAGCAAGAACACAAACAAATAATTGAACATAGAACAAACATTGTGATAGATTAGATAAACAAACTTATCTTTGAGTGTAAAGAAGGGTTTGGAACCTTAAAATACTACCCAAGTCGGACTATGAACTAACTAAGGTTTGCTCTCCAAAATACTACACATAAAATACAGAAAATGTAAAGTCTATATATAGATTTACACTTGCGATGGCGTCGCCTTTTGATGGTGATGTCGTCTGGTCGCCGTCATTAGGGTTTCGTTATGGACAAGACATCGTTGGGATGACGTCGTGTGAGGAAGTGTGACGCCGTCTGGCTTCATTAGGGACGCCATCTTGGAATGGGTCTTGGTCGTCTGGTGAAAAAGAAAGGCGACACCCTTCTGGAATAAGGCGTGACGTCGTCATGTTGTAAAATACTACTTTAAGCCATGAGTCCCAATCGTCCCAAAACTGTATACAAAGGATATAAGTCGACTTAGCAACATTGCAAGTAACTAGATAATTGAACTAAGGGTTTAAACAATGATTACAATAATGCACTAAAGATGAGTGCATACAAGGTGGGCTAAGGCAATTTGGGTGTAACATTTAGGGGTGAATTGTAAATGATGCTCTTCATTGATATTCCGGAAACCGGAACATCACGAGAACCGCGAAAAGATAGGCTCTGAGGGGTTAACTAGGGGTATCGTGTACTAAATATGAGTACATAGCAAGGGTGTGGGTAAAATTACTCAACCGATGTGGATGATGTAATTAAATTACAGGTTTAAAACAAGGGTTATCCTAATGCCTCTTATCATTTAGTTAATCCTAACTACACGAATGTAGTCTCACTAGCGATCTCGGAATGCATCACAAAACAAGTTCTAGAATCTAATATACTACCGGTACACTCACTAAGCATTAAAGATGAATGCTTTTATTCCTAAAGATCTAGGGGTGAACCTCACATTTTTGGGGTGAAATTTTAGTGGTATACGGTTTTTGTGCTAGTCATATAATTCCTATCCATACGATTTATTAAGACTAAACTTTTACTCGTA
Organism: Chrysanthemum lavandulifolium; assembly: GCA_022545495.1. Taxonomy (NCBI): domain Eukaryota; kingdom Viridiplantae; phylum Streptophyta; class Magnoliopsida; order Asterales; family Asteraceae; genus Chrysanthemum; species Chrysanthemum lavandulifolium. The sequence goes on from CM040243.1 coordinate 119,876,179, forward strand.
AATGCCATAAAAAATTTTAAATTTGGTGCTAAAATTACCCTGACAAATATTTCTCATAGTTTATTACACAATTTACCAAGGACAAGACAAAAATCAAGTGAGTGAATAGTTTCTAAGTTTCCGTTTTATTCTTCCTCCCTACACTTAAACTGAACATTGTCCCCAATGTTCCTGAAAGTATCAAAGTTATGATAAAGGAAGGTAAATAAAAGAGAGAAACTAATACTCCCTTATTAGCTCGGTAGGATATGCGTAAAGTTGCGGTTAAATCCTCCTCCAAGAAGAATGAGCAAGTAATAAGTGTTGCTTCCATCATGTACTTCATCTTCTTGTCTAATATAACATGCACACTTATAAAAACAAAATGAAACCTCGCATAAAATCAGCGGTATAAACTATATAAGAAACAAAACTACACTAGAAAGCAAGTAAGATATAATGCTTGTGGAATGGATGTTTGCAGATTTATGAAAATTAAGAATTGAAAATTACCAAAAATTACAGATTAGACAGAAAATGAAACATAGGAATCTGTTCATACATTGCGTGACGCCGTTGGGCTTTATTCCCGAGGTCGTTAGGTTGTCCTGACAGAAAGAGTCCGATGCGTTTTCCAAAAATATTCTGGAAAAATTACTTTTTTAAAGACCTGGAAAAATTCCTGCAAAACATCCATTATAACTCGATACAAGCATTTGACTCTAACAAACACAAAAATATATACAATTTCAATTATTGTTAATCTCATATTCGTACAAGTTCTAAAAACATATGTGATCTTCCCTACACTTATCTTTTTGTAAAATACCTTTATATGCAATTAAGACGAAATTAAAAACAAAATAAAGTATTTTCACAAAATAAACATGAGAATTAAGCAATAACGAAAAAGATATATATAAACACAAACAAGAATGAAAAACAAACAAGCAAACAATTAAACATGGGTTGCCTCCCAAGAAGCGTTTTTCTTTATTTATGAGTCTTGTAGCTAGACTCGAAGTCCTACTCTACTTTCCACATATCTTAAATGCCCATTCGAACGTTTTAACTCTTCCTTCATCACGAATATATTCGGGTCCTAGCTTTAGACAGGCGGTGTAGTAAACCTTATCCTGACAGTCAACCTCAAAAGCCGGTATATTATCCACATCTAACTCTTCAATGCCCTTAAACTTTTTATTGTTGTAAGGCATTACATATTTAACACATTCGGTTCCATTTGAAAACTTGACTATCCCTTCCTCTTGGTCATAAATCATCATAGACTCTTCAATAAATGGTTTTCCAAGTATTACCTCTCCTAATAATCGATCAATAATGCCTCTAACATCTTCCAAGATCATGAAATCACACCTATATGTGAAATTACCTACAAAGACATCAATTTCTTAGGGTAAAAAGGATCCTTTCTAGGTCCTAACTTCTCACTCATGATCCAATTGTAATAAATCCTAGACATGAAGTTCATAGGAGCCTTATAGTCAATGTAGATGTGATCCCTATATAAGTAGTCAATCATGCATGGGATCTTAATGTTCCTAGGGTCGCCCTTTTTTATGAATGGGTAGAAGGGTGATCGCGGTTTATTAACTGCGTTATAATGATAGGCGATTTCTTTTCCATTGGGGTATGACTCAACGTATTCATTAAGTTCATTTTCCTCACTACCGTTCATAATTTCTAGTACCCTACAATCTCCCTCTCCAAGTTCTTCATCCGAATTTGTAGTGGAATCGCTATCTAGCGCACTAGTTGCCTCCTCAAGTGCATTCTCAAGTGCGCTCTCAATTAACCTATTCAATTTCCTAAGTTCCCCAATTTCACTAAAGATTCGAGCGCGAAGTTCGTTGGCATAGGCTCGATCAAGTGGTTGGTTTTGTGGTGAGTGGTTTGGTTTTGGTGGTGGGCTTTGTGGTTGTAGTGGATGGTGTGGTAGATGATGTAGTGGATTGTTGTTGGGTGGATTATCACATTCCATGACGAAAAGTGACAAGGCTACGAAAATAACATGAAGAAGGAGGATAGACTACAAGAAAGCTAATGAAAAATAAAAAAGCTCACTTGATAGGAATCAAGCGAGTAGACCTAATCGAGATAGAAAAATAACTAGCTATTCTATTCGCGGGCAACGGTGCCAAAAACTTGATGCGTGGGTTCGGGTCGAAAGACTTCCTTTTCCGCGAGCAAGCTTCACAACCCACTAGGCAGTGTAGTGGAATCGCTATCTAACGAATAGAGATGTTAGTAGATATGTATGACGAAAAGATGAGATGAGGAAGATTCTTTTTTATCTTTTTATATTTTTTAGAAAGCAAGTAAAAATCTCGGGGTTTGAAGAGTGGGGGTTTGGTAATTCTACCAATTTAAACTACCTAATAATTAAAATTAAAAACTAATTAACTAATGAAAAGGAAAAGTTATGGATTGTATGAGTGAGTTCTTATGATAATTCAAAATGTGTTTACTTATATTTTCTTACTCTCTAGTTATCTCTTATTGGTCGGTTGAATTGTCACATCCTCATTCTAATTAGTGCATTTTATTCCGTATTAGTCATAGGGGGTGCCTAATTCCCTAGTTCTATGAATTGTAACTCTCTTCTAGACTATCCGGGATCGCCAAGTACCGTAGTATCTCCCCCGAGTACTCTATTATCCTAAAGCTACAATTCACGCAATAAATACAATGATGGCTTATGTGCACACTCAAGATTTTTGCTATTTAGGACGTTCAAGCTCGCAACAATTAAAGAAGAAGCCAATTTTCCTTACTTTAGCCTCTACTAATTAAAACAAGAGACAACCTAACAATAATCAACAACTAGGTTTCATTGGATCTAAGCAAACACTAGATTAATTTAGTTACGCATGATAGATAAGCAAGAACACAAACAAACAAATGAACATAGAACAAACATGGTGATAGATTGGATAAACAAACTTATCTTTGAGTGTAAAGAAGGGTTTGGAACCCTAATATACTGCCCATGTCGAACTATGAACGAACTAGGGTTTTCTCCAAAATACTACACATTAAATACATAAAATTCAAAGTCTAGATATAGATTTACACTTGCGACGGCGTTGCCTTTCGATGGTGACACCGTCTGGTCGCCGTCATTAGGGTTTCGTTATGGACAAGTCATCATTGGGACGTCGTCATGTAAGGAAGTGTGACGTCGTCTGGCTTCATTATGGACGTCGTCTTGGAATGGGTCTTGGTCGTCTGGTGAAAAATAAAGGGCGACGCCCTTCTGGAATAAGACGTGACGCTGTCATGTTGTAAAACCAAAATATGACCTGAGCCGTCGCTTGAGACTTTTTAGAAAACCTTGTGAGTGACGGAGTCGCCCTATGAGTTGGGACGCTGTCAGGTATGAAAATCGGCCTTGAAATCTTGACTTTGTCATTTTCTTCATGTTTTCACTCCTTTCCATCCAAAAGTGCTTGATTCTAGCAATTTGAATCCAAAATAAAAATAAAATGTGAAAAGGAACGATTTTAAGCAGTAACGGATATAAAATGTATCTATTTAGGGCTTAAATGACCCCTAAAAATCTATGTTTTAAATCATTATAAGTGAGCTTCCCCGAGAAGCCAATGTAGCCCACATGCGATCCGACACCATCCGGTTGGTGCAAAACGGATGTGCATTCCACAGACATAAGTCCGAAGACCGAATCAACACCATAAGGACTTTCTCAAAATTGTAGATTCCATTGAACTTAACGGTGCTACTAGAGATACTACCCGATTGCGTCTCTCCCATTTCTCTCTTCATGACCAAGCTATCCATTGGCTTGATCGTCTACCCAAGGGATCATCTCTACTTGGGATGATCTCACCACTCATTTCCTCGCTCAGTTTATCTCACCGGGAAGAACTAGTAAACTCCATAATGACGTATTGATGTTCCAACAATATCATGATGAATCCCTCTACGATGCGTGGACTCGTTTCAAGGTCTTACTCTAGAAAGTCCCTCATCACGGCATTAATCTTTGGCTTCAAGTTCAAATATTTTATGATCGTATCGACTACGCCACCCAAAAAGTCGTTGATTATGCATCAGACGGGAAACTTAGCGAATTTAGTGCCAAAGAAGCATGGAAAACCATCGAGGCTTTAGCCTAATATGAAGATGAAGAATGGGACGACCCAATATTTCTCAAAAAAGGAAGTCTCGACTACATAAATGCCACTTCGGAATAATTGTTAGCAAGCATGGAGAGTCAAGTAGAATGTTGATGAGAAGTGAGATGTTATTCAATGAGCACAAAGATACCCATTGTGGAATCATGAGCCCAAATGAAGGATTTGTGTCTCCCGAGAGACCAAATTAGGATGCATTTGAAGGATTAATGTTGACCGGAGGATCAAATCAAGCAGTTGGAAGATTGTATGAGGGAAACAAAGGAGGTTTTCATGAAAATCGCTAATAACTTAATTAGAATTTGAAACAAAAGATGGAGAATAGGAGAGTTGAACAAGCTTATTCCATAGAACTCGAAAAGAATACTAAATTTCCATCTCACACCTATACCATAACCTCTGAATTACTCAAACCAACCATGATGCATAGGGTCTCGATGATTTCTAAAACCGAACCGATTATCGATAAAACCTCTCTCCAACATTCCAACTTCAAAACGCCAACATTCCATTTCTTCAATAAAAACAAGTTTGAGTATGAAGACAAAGATGACGTTGAATAAAAATATGGGAACCGGAATGGATGAAGAATCGTTGGAGCATACTCTTTTTGAAAATGACAAAATCTCAAATCTTTGTCATAAATCTTTTCTAACTTCAAATCCCCCCATCTAACCAAAGGATTTAGTTAACCTAACAATGAAGGTGGTGGACTCTTTCCCCACTCAAATACCACCTTCACCTCAAGTGGCATATTTTCACCCTAAAGGTGTGTATCGCTACTATCACCCGCACTTAATCCTAACTGTAGGGAAAAACTCCCCTTCGTCGGTTAAATAAAAGTAGAGTCAGGCTCGAGACTCCCCTTTATCCGCTACTTGCTTTGTTTGCTTTTAATTTTCATTATAGGATGTTTGCTTGCTAGTATTTGATTATGAATTGTTACGTAATTGATTTGTATGCAATTATACTTTCTTTTATTTTGACTTCATCTCATTAGTGATTAAAGGTAATTTGCATGAAATAAGTGTATGGAAGATCATATGTGGTTATTATGAACCTAAATCGATTATGTGATGATTTGTGATTTAATTCTTTGCATGCTTTGTTTGTTTTGTTTCCCTAAGTAGTATATTGATTGTAGTTGGTCTTTGTTATTTTGTACAGAAAAATTGGACTTAAAAAGGTATGATTTTCTAGAAATTTTATAGAAAACGGCTGTCAGATAGGTCTGACGGCGTCAGGATTTACACCTGACAACGTCAACCTCATCTGGAACAAATATCCAGGTTTTGAAAAAATATATATAGAATAATGAGTTATTTAAATTTGTAAGTCCAATTTTTCTGTATCAATATCTCATTTATTAACTATAAGTGATATACCTTTTATCTTTTTGTCTTTATTTTATTTCTAAGTCCGGAATTACATTGTGTTGTGATTTTTCTTTGTTCGATTTGATGCTTTGATTTGTTGTTTTGTCTTTAATTTCAGGATTGGATTGGATGAGGATAGTCTTTTGACGATTCTTGGATGAAGATTTAACCTTTTATCATCAGTTCTTCGTTCATTACGAGCAAACCAAGGGAGTATTAGTTTCTTTTGTCTTTCGTTTATTTTTCCTTTCATGTTTATGGGTTATTTAGAACATTGTGGACAATGTTCAATTTAAGTGTAGGGAGGGTAATGAAAGCATTAGAAACTAATCTTACATTTTTTGTTTGTTTTGTCTTTAAAAAGATTTGTAATATACTAAAACTTAGTCTAAGATGGTAATTTTTGCCCTAACTTCATAAAAAATTCTATGGCATTTACTAGTGACATTGTAGTTTCAGCAAGCGTCTCATGGATATGACTTATATAACTAGCACAAAAACCTTACCATCTAAATACTACCCCCAAAATATGAGGACGCCTTAATTAGCATTCATTTTTTTAATGCTTGAGTGTATCGGTAGTGTATTTGGTTCTAGAACTTGATTCTGTGATTCATTCTAAGATCGCTAGTGAGATCGTATTCATGTGATTAGGATTTACTAAATGATAAGGGGCATTAGGATAACCCTTGTTTTAACATGTTTATTATAATTATATTGACTTCATTGGTCAAGTAATTACCCCACACTCTTGCTATGTACTCATATTTAGTACAAGATACCCCTAGTAGACCCCTTCGAGCCTATCCTTTTCGTGTTTCTCATGATATTTTGGTGGATTCCGAAATATTAATATTGTTTACACTCCACCCCCAAATGTTAAACCAAAATCGCCTTAGCCTTCCTTGTATGCACTCATCTTTAGTGCATTATTGTGAAAACAATTGTAAACCCTTAGTTGATTGTCTAGTTGATAAGTCGAGTCATTTGTGGTGTATACAGTTTTGAGATGATTGGGACTCATGAGTTTAGTACTATTGTTATGGAGAAATGGGAAGACGTCAATTTATTACCCCCAAGTATGTTAATGCTTAAGTACTCCATGTTTAATGATCTTTTTAATTCGAGTCATTAGTTAGTTATTTGTAAAGTATGTAAAAGTTCAAGTGTAGGGATGTGATTATAAATTCCTTATATATTGATGTATTATTTTGCGGATGGTAGAGCAAAAGTGTATGGAAAAAAAGAGAAAAAAATGATGAATGGAAAAAAAATGAAAAAAATAGAAAAAGAAAGAGAAAAACATACGGACCACCATCCCGCCTTTTTATTTATGTTTGAGTCAAGATAGTGTCAAGAAAAGCAAAAGAAAGAGTTTGATGTAGATTTTATATCCATTCTTAGTCGTCGAATCTTAGCTTAGCAACGCCACTTTGTACATGTAATTAACTAATTAGATGATTAGATTGCCACCAGTAAAAGTTCCCCCATATCCTATAACCATGTTTATCCTTACCCTTACACCTAACATTACAACCTTTTTGTAAAGACCTCTTTGATAGTAAATTCTAAGTGCTTGTGGTAAAGCGGTGGAGGCTTGATCATTTATCAAGCCTATGGTAACCTTTACATTATGTCTTGGTAGTGAGTGAATTTATTTCCATTTCCATTTCCATATCTACTTACCAAAAAATACACCGAGAGACTGAGCCTATCCAAACACTTATGTGAGGTGCTAGAATATATTTACGTGCTTGTTAAAACTATTGTTGAACGGGTGTGCCATAAACTATTTTTATTTAGTAAGTTAAATGCACCCGATTAGTATTATTTATTAGGTAAAAATTTTAGGACAAGCAAATTTTAAGTGTATGGATATATCATGAGGTGTAATTTTATACACTTTAAGGGATCATTTAGCATCTAAACTAGTACATATTTGATCATATATTGCCTTAAATCGCTTGTATTTGTGTTTTAGGTTCTTGGGACACAAATGCTGGAAAATGATACGTTTTGGGCTCAATTGAATGGAAAAACGAAGAAAACGACAACATTGGGAAAAACATCACAGAAAAGGAATTGTGACAGCTTCACAAGTACTACCTAACGCCGTCACTTGAAGAAACTGAAGAATCTGAATTTACAAGTGAGCACTCAGGCGATAGAGACGGCCTCCTTCTGATGACGTCAAGACCAAAAATGCTAAGGCTGACGGCGTCACAATCAAAAGGTGACGCCGTCACAAGCTGAATATGAATATCGCAACTTGCGTGCGAAGTACTTGATACTGTTTTGGCCATATCTTCTTCATACGAACTCGGATTTAGGTGATTCAAAGGCCACACGAAGAGGACAAGAAAATCTACAATTTGGTGAAAAAGGCATCATGACGCCGTCACTTTATGGAGCTGACGCCGTCACGTAGAACCTACAAAAAATCTACCTATAAATATAGCCTCATAAACTCATTTTTTGTAAGCCTTAAACCCTAAGTCCGATTCTAGGGTTAGGGTAGGTGTTTTTCTAGCAACTTTGAAGACTTATATCATTAGATTATCATCTTCTAATCATTTATTGGAGGAGGAACTTTTTGTGCAACTTGGAGATAAACCCTAGTCTAAATTTTACAGCTTTTGTAGGGTCTTTGGCCACCCATAATTGCATGTTTTATTGAAGATAAGTTATTCAATTCTTTAACATTACAATATGTCTATGTGTTGTGTGATTACTTGTTTTTCTTTTCTTCGATCTAACATGCTAGGATAAACTTATTAGCATTTGCTTAGGATTGCATGAAACCTAGTTATTGATTATTATTGTCGTCTCTTGTCGATTAGTTGTTTTTGCGTTAGCAGTAGGAAAACTGGCTAGGTCAAATTATACTAGCTTGAACGTCCGACTAAATGCTTAGTTATTCATTTATTTGTTGTTCTTTGTATTTGATGTCGAATTGTCTTTGCATTGTGGAAATTGAGAACTTAAAAGGGCATTCTTAGGCGTCGCTCAATTAAAACATAGTTCGTAGAGTTAGGGAGTAACCAACCCTCAATTGATTTTAAAGAATACAACGCTCTAATTATACAAGGACATGACAATTCGACTAATCAGTAAAAGATAACTAGGGAGTAGTGAGATTCTACGTAAATACACTTTACTCTTATACGAATTCCTCCAATTTACTTTTTCACATATTTAGTTTAATTAGTTTTAAAAACCAAACTTTTCAACCCCAAGATTTTACTTGTTTTCTAAAAAATTTAAAAATTTAAAAATAAATAAAAATAAAACCAAAAAGAATATTCTCTCAATCTTTAGACTTAATCTGACATACATTCCGAGCCTACCTCACTATTCCCTAGAGAACGATCAATCAACCGTGTCTTACCTATACTACATTACAACGGTTAAGTACTATGCATAGGAGGATTGTAAAACTTTTTATGTTTACAATTATCCGCATCATAAAACTTGTACCGAAAGGAAGCCGTTAAAAGGTGGCGTGCTTCTATTGTAAAGGTCGAAAGATGAAAAAGGTAGGATCGTAGCTATAGTTGAAGGTCAGACTCATGATAGTTTTGGTTTGAGGGGATAATTTTTGGGTGTGCAAACCTAATCACACATCGGTAGAACTATAATAGAATGATTATTGAAATTCACTCATGTGTTGATAAAGAAAACATATAAGCTTAGTGGACTACTCTTACTATCACCATTTGATTTTAAAATGAAACATCAGTTGGGCTTATATTTTATATTGGTGACATGCTAAGCCCTAGGAATCTTTTTAAAAAATTGAAAATTTACATATATGATGTGTCGTTTTGTGTAGGTATTTTTTATATCAAGTTTTAAATTTATATACTTTCAAATTTCCTATAACAACACTAATGGACAGTTATCCGATCGATGGTGAGTTAGTTGGTAAGTAGGGTGTCGATCACTAAGATTGGAACGTTAAGACCTAAATCTATCAATATTTTAATAACCCTAAGTTAGTCTAATAGTTAACCTAATTCTAACGCAAAAGGGGGGTTTTTAGCCTGAGAGACTATCACGAGATTTAGATTCATTTAAACTAATTAATAGATAAAAGGAAGCAGATAACACAGATAGATAGAAGAGGTCAAGTCAATAACAAGAAAAATGTATTAGCCAAAGGTAATCATATATGATGTTGGATAAGTCTAAAACCTGTAACAATGATACTCACGACCAAGCGCGTATCGGACTTAAACCTAGGTGACCCCTAGATTCTAGATTTATGTATTAAGCCTTTCGGTAGATCTAATCCTGTCATGATTAATTGAAACCCGCATAATGCTCGTCTTAATCATTCATATTTCAGTGATTAATCGACTGTGACTTCTACCATTATAGCATGGTTGCAACTAAAGTGCTAGAATCACTACATGTGCACCTATGACTTCTACCATTATAGCATGGTTGCAATTGAATACGACAATAAACAGAATCAATACAATGACATAGTAAACTATTGAATTAGTACGAATCAAAATATCATATAATCATAACTCGGCTAATACCTATAGGTATTATCCTATCATCGAGTCATAATACAAGATAACATGTTCTGAATGATTAAAGTATGAATCAAAGGAGAAAAATACGTTAACCGGACGATTAAATGTATTAAGACAAATTAAGTGAATTCTCCTATGGAATTATGCACTAGCAGGACCTTCTTGTTCTTCTCTCTTCTCTGGTTTTTGTGCTTGGTGGTCTAATATTCGTTGTCTTGGTAAAGCGGTATATAGAAAACTGAATTCGGGTTTTCTATTTATAGTCTTCGGAAAACAGGTCGATACGGTGTATCGAGGTAACTTCGCGTGGGGACCAAGATTATTATATTCTAGAATATTCGTTGACCACCTCCTGATATGGCGTATGTTGAAATGGAATACAGCATATCAGGTCTTCAATCTTGGAAGTCTGGTGAAGTAATTTTTAGGAATACGACGTATCTTAGTTATATGATACGGCGTATCTGGACTGAGCAGGTTAGATCTTCAAGTAGACCAAAGTTTCATATACGAAGTATCCAAGTATTGGATACGACGTATTCTTCAAAGTCAAGCAATGGTCTTCGTAATTGTCCAAGTCTTGGTATATGGTGTATCTGTCTAGAATGATACGGCGTATTCTTCTTCTGTAAATTAGACTTTCTCAAACTTGATCCATTTTGCTCCAAAATACGTCCATTATTGCATGATTTCACCAATTGCTCCATAATTACTGAGAATTACAAAGTAAACGATTAAGTGTCAATTCTCATACAAAGCAATATAAAATGAGAAATATACTTAGAATGAATGATGCTAAATATTTGCACTTATGCGATGTCATCACATACTTGAACTTTACTTGTCCTCAAGTAAACCTTAGATATAAGATATGAAAATGTATCCTGAACATTAGTCTAGGATTTTTCTATTTAAGCATTCATTTGTTTTAATTTCAAGTGCACAACCAAACACATCACGAAATAGGAAAATGAAAACACTCAAATCACTCAACTAATCTATATGGTAATATTTTAGTAGTTCGCTCAATTGCTCAGTCATGACGAGTATTCTATCATATGCTTGGCAAGGATATACATCTCCACCACTAAAGCCAATGAGTAACAAGTCTAAAGCGGTAAATTGGGTTAATTGTGATAAGGGTTAGTACATGGCTTATGTTCAAACATCTCATACACTAACACATTAGATCGTTGGCGTGTAATCTTAATTTAATCAAACAACGGATGGTCACTAGAGCTATACTTCTTGGATCGCTGGTGCGTTATTTGTATAATGGATGGTCACCAAAACATACAACCTAGATCGCTGGCAGCCATTTGATCATTCAAAAACCGGATGGTCACTAGCATATTAATGCACTAAATATTTTCACAAAGCCATTACCAAATCCGGATGCTCGAAAGCTATTAACGAATAAAGTAACTTGGTAAAAGGGTAAGGATGGGGGAAACATATAATTTTGTTAAATAAAATTCACAAAACAAATAGCTTAAGTCCATACAAAATGAAACATATGGTTAGTTACTTCCCGGCCTTCTCATGAAAAAGATACAAAATCACATACTAACTCACGCTTTAGTATGTAGACACGAATTAGACTCAAATGATGTCTTAATCATCATCAAACCTTAGTTGGCATTCCCATAACGGCCAACTCCTCTGCAATCCATACATATAATACAACAAATAGTGGGATATTTCCACTAGTACAAAACTCTACATCGTTGGTTTATATCACGTACCAACGAATAATCGATTAGTGCATAATATAATATCGGTTAAGCTTTTACGAATCGATTATCTCCATCTTTCTCTTTCTCATACTTTATTTCTCTCTTTCTCATACTCTTTTTTTTTCTGTTTCATTTTTTTTAGTATAAACAAAATATCTAATGGTGTAAAATTTCGTCACTTCACCATCATAATACATCTGGATAATTTTTCCATCATACTTCAGACTTCAGATATAATAATAATAGTGATAGTAGCAAACACACGAAAATAAAAAATAACTACTACTATCACATTCCCATTCCGATGTGCAATTCCCGACCAATCCGTAGACAAGAAATACACCAATTGCGATGTCCAATTCCCGACCTAACCATAGATACGAAACATACATAAAAACACATGAAATACACACTTTACAAAAAGTAACCAGCCACGGACTTAATCCATAGGGTACTCTAAGGTGTATAGGTGTAACAAAACATTTATATTGGGTGTAAAAAACGGAAGAAATGGCTCTGAGAGTTTTTCTAGGGGTATCTTACTCTTAAAATGAGAGTAACAAAAGGGTTTATACGGGGGTTAACTAACCAGTGTAGTTAGTTAATAACATAACATATAAAGTCTTTCTTGGTGTAATCCTAGAAATTTAACTGTATAGACAAGTTACTCCAACTATATCCACAATACTCATTATTGTGGTCTCGAATAGTATCCAAGCCAAGTTCTAAAGTTTACTGCAAGTCACCGGCACACTCATATTTTGTGGAATTTGGGGTAAAATATTGGGAAACTAAATAGGCTAAATCCTCACAATATGAAATTAAGGGTTATGTGTGCGGGTCATGCAACTTTTGATTTAACAAAAACATGCTAGTTTTTTTTTTTTTTAATTTGAGTATAGATTAGGCATATTTTTTAAAAATTAAGGACAAGTGCTTTCTAATTCTCCATCCCTACTTAAGTTATACAATGTCCTCATTGTATGCATTTGAAATTAAAAACATGAAATAGAAAGAATTAGAACGAAAAATCCCCTGAGATTTGCTCGATATGATCCTCCATGATGCGTTTGTGAGCAACTTTTTATTTTCTGTGTGTATAAGGTGTCTAGATACCAGCATGACTACAACACACAGAAAGAACATATATATGTAAACCACCATTGCCTTCGTATTCTTAGCACTCAACCTGTGTAAATATGCATGAAAATCACAGCTAGTGCGTCTACGTTAATCGTCAGTTAATAAAAAATAAAACTGGAAATTTCATCAGGTTAGTTGATAAGCCGTATCGAGCCTGGAATAAAAACGGGTCAGATGTGAATAGGTCATGTCCCAAAACCAGGATAAGCCGCATCAAAACCATCTAACAGAAAGTTCAAAAGTATTAAAAATAAAAAAATGCAAAAAATTGAAAGGATAGATATGATCAGTTAGCTCAATACGCCGTATCGATGCTGATCGATACGCCGTATCAAGCCTCTGATTTGACAGACTCGATTATAGAATAGTAAAAATAAACTTCGGGTTGTCTCCCGAAGCACTTCACTTTATTACAGAGCCTTTAAGTTGGACTCATCTTCAGCTCCTACGTTGTCTCATGGAAAAGTTCCTCCTGCCCATTTCTTCAGTAATATCGTTCTTAAGCAACCAAATATTCTTTCTACTTACCGGTACATCTTCCACATTAATATGCTTCATGCGAGCGTGGCATCTATCATCATAATTTCATACCTTTTGAGTATGAAAGTTTCAACCTTAATCATATGGGGATTGTACGAGGTTCCTTCATGTTTACATCTTAACCTTTCTTCTTCTTTAAACTCTTCATTGTACCATGTCTCATCACTAGAACTTGACTCATGTCCTTCTTCAATATTTTCTTTAATGCGTTTGAGCATTTTCCTTCGAACGGTTTGCTTATTATCCCACCCCTTACAATATTTCATTATTAAGCTTCTCAATTCTTCACGGAAAAGGACTTCATACCTTAAATCATCATTATCCAAAGGTCCATTGATTCCCAATTCTTCGTACAACTCATCCTTTCATTTATCGTCTTTTTCATCAATAATTTTTGCAAGTTCGAGCTATCTTGGCTTTACATAAGGGATTTCTCGTAGCATGCTCTTGACTTTATTAGGATTAAAATTTCCTTGGTTGTTGGTAGCTTTACGATCCCTTGATGCTTCTTCACTTTTCTTTTTCCACCAATATTCGTCGAGTTTTGCCATGAGTTCGCAGTCGAGTTTATCGTAATTACCGAAACACCTTTCTAACCAAGAGCAAAACTCCATCCCATATTGGTCATCATAAATTGGTAATCCATCCAAGACAGCTTTTTCGTTTAAAGCTTCATCCTTCAAATCTCCATCTTTGAGACTATCAAACCATTCGCGACTTTGACAATAGGTCAAATACCCAACTTTTGTAATTCCAGGTAATTTTCCTCCATTACAATAGTCATCCTTATCCCAATCGCAAGTGGGCCATTTGACACATCCGTTCTTGAAATGAAATGGCCTACACGTATGCCTTATGTCACTTGGAGGTTCTTTCCAGATTCCGTTGTCAAGCCATAGTTTCTCTACTACCCACGGTATTTGATCGTTCCATTCGTAGTACCATGTGTTTTTGACTTCTTCATAGGTTTTAAAACTGGGCAAATCCCCTGTAAGCACGTCAACATCAATATGAAGAAGATGGTTGTTGGGATATGAAAGTCTTGAAGATATCAAAATCTTGAAGTTATGAAAGCATCAGAACCGCAAAAATCTTGGAAGAAGTCAAAGAGTCAAAGTCTTGCTAAAGACAAAGTCAAAGTAATCTTGCAAGATAAAGTCAAAATCTTGCTAGAATGTAAGAAGCTGTATATTCGCTTATGGAAAGTATTGTATTCCATGTTTAGATTACTTGTCGCATACAAGGTTATCAATTGTAAACCGACTAGATATCCTTGAGCCTATAAAAGGACTCTAGATTGGCATTAGAGGTACGATTTCGTAAAAAGAGTTTTAGAGTTTACTAATTAAGAGTTTAGAGAAAAGTTCGAATATCTTAGAGTTGTATTAGAGTATCCGCATAATAAGCGATTTAGAGTTTGTTAATAAAGTTTTCTTAGCTTTGTTAAGTAAATTCGCGTACTTGATAAAGATTGCTCGGTGTTTCTTTGTTAATAACTTAGGATTTATCCGAGGTTATTAAACCTTAACAAGCTAGTTTAGTTTGATTAAAGTATATCGATCCAACAAGTGGTATGTAATTGTGAATGGGAATGAAGTTCCTCAAGAACCCATTCAAGTTCTTTGGACAACCTTTAGCACCAAAGGCGGTTTACCACAAGCAACCCTAAGGAATCAAGAAAAGGCTCTTAACATTCTCACATGCGCCATTCCGGATGGTCATCTTCTCAAATTTCACGATGCTAAAGATGCTAAGCGACTCTGGGCGCTCTCAAGACCAGTTTGGAGGAATGAAGCCTCTGAAGATGCATGTAAACTTGTTTGAAACAAAGAGTTTGAAACATTCACGAGGGGAGAAAGAGAGTCTTGATGTCGCATATGATAGGTTTGAATCTCCTCAACATGTTGGAGTTATACAAGGCGAAGTATCATTGAGGATGCTAATTTGAAGTTTCTAAGAGTTTGCCATCTACATGGCATGTGATCGCTACAATGATCGAGAGACAACAAGGATTGGATGTTATGGACTTTGATGATCTCTATCATCAATTGAAAGTGTATGAACATGAGATGAGTGGTCAACCAAATTCTAAATCTCACAAGATTGCTTTTCTATCATCGAAAGAAGAGCGAGACTTCAAAAGTCTTCGCTTCTCCAAAGCTTGTTTCTCAAAGCTCTGCGCACAATCCCCACCATATACTCAAGGGCCCCACCATCAACCACTTTGAACTCGGATGAAGTTGTGTGCTCTTTCTTTGCACAACAAGCAAGCTTACACATCACTTATGAAGAGGATCTAGCAGATTGAAGAAGATGCACTTGAGGAAATTGATATCGGTGGCAAGTTGCTTTGATCATCGCAAGAATCAAAAGTACATGAAGAAGACAGCAAAAAATATTGATTTCAAACCAAAACAAGGAATAACTTTTGACAAATCTAAAATTGAATGCTTCAATTGTCAAAAGACCGGTCACTTTGCAAGGGAGTGCGGGTTTGCTAAGTATCAACAAACGAACATCCGAGAAGCCTAAACTTGAGCTCAAGGAAATTCCAATAAGCAAACAAAGGCGTTGGTTGCTCAAGAGAAGTTATCGGTGGACCGGAGTGAAGAGTTTGATGATGAACCGGTGACTTCTTGTATGGTAGCGATGGAAGATACAGCTTGAAGACACAAAGGAAGCATTGGATTGAGCACCGCTTTTGATGAAGAATATGACCATCTTTGTTTTGGAATCGATGATGGCTTTGGAGGATTTGATTGGAGCAAATAAAGTGAAGATGATCTTGTTCCTCTTGCTATGGTAGCTACTTCATCAACTCGGTCTCCTATCTACGAGGTATGCTCAAACTGTTATGAATTCTATCAAAATTGTTTAATAGTTATGTGATTGAAAGAGATAATTGTATTAGGGCTAGGTCCGAGGTAGCGAGTTACCAAATCACTTTAGAGTCTATAAAAGCTAAAATCATAACACATGAAAATAATGAAATGGCTTGGTGAAAAGTATGAACAACGGATTACCAGTTAAAACTCAAATAATGGAAACTAAATTGTAAAATTGTGAAATTGAGAAATTAACTAAGGAAAGAGATGATTTGTTAGCTAAGTTTCTTTGCTTGGGAGAGTCCGGCTTGTCCCATGTTACTTTTGTTGAAAAACAGAAAAGGGCTTACATTAGAACAGCTTAGGATTTGGAATGGATTTTAGTAACATAGATGAGAACCCACCTAGTGATCGGGATGATGGTGTTTTGAAGACATAACCACTAGTGATGATGAGCTCATTAACTATTTAGATTCATCTAGTAATGATGGCTCGATCGGTGAACCACCTCCCGAATATAAGAAAGACAATGGTTATCATCTCGTTCTCATCCCATTAGTCATCACCCTCTAGGCCCGATGTTTCTCGTTATGGAGTAGATAGTCTAGAGTTTAGGAATAAGCTAATTGCTAAATCTAGATCCGAGAAACCCAAAGAAACTGTTGAAAACAATGTTCAAAATCCAGTGATACCTTTAAATCAAAGTCTCGCTCAACAAGCGATACTTACGCAAAACCTTTTCAAAACAAGATCGCTAAACCTTTTGGGATAATTTTGGTCAAAACAAATTTTATCAATCCTCGAGAAGGCAAAACAATTTTGGGCATAGACATAGAAGAAATCACTTTGGACATATGGGTCAAAAACTATGTTTTGTGTGTTATAGTCCTACTCACTTAATCAAAGATTGTGACAAACACTCGTAATATCTAAGCAAGTTTTCAAGGAATAAGTCTTACAATCGAAACCTAGAGAGCACAAACCAGTTTGGACTAATTCTAATAGGGTTAATCACGAAACTTCACACCGGATCATAGATACCCACATCGAGAAGACCTTGAGATCTCACAAGATTTCCAAAGTCTTGCTCGTAAACAAGGTCTTGAAAACCATACTTGGGATAGAAATTCTAGGAGATCTCACTATCAACCTAGAAGGTATCACAATTCATCTGGGGATCTAGATCACAAGAACCACTGTTAAAACCGAATGGATTAAAAGGGACAAGATCTTCGAGAGATATACAATCGTTCAACAAAAAGTGAATCGATGTTTTGTGTTAAAAGAAAAGGCTAATAATCGGTGAAAGAAATTTATGTTGAAAAACCGAGAGTTTTGAAAATCCACATGCTAAACATCAAAAGATAATTTTGGATCATAATCGAGAGATAGTGAGAATTACATACTCAAAGAATTTGAGTTTGTAACTTCTCGGGAACACAAGTCGATGAATGGCTTGGGTTCCTAAAAGTTTCTAACTCTTTTCTTTGTGTGTGGCAACCCGTAAGAGGAGCTTAAAGATCATCTTATTGTGGATAGTGGTTGCTCGGAAGTATGACAGCGATAAAGAGATCCTGTCGATTTTAGAAGTATTAGTGGAGGAAAAGTTGCATTTGGGAATGATCCCAATGGAGGAAGGATTACGTGGAAAGGAACAATTAAAGTGGTAGAATTGATTTTGAGAATGTCGATATGTGAAGGAGCTAAAGTTCAACTTGTTGTCGGCTCTCAAATTTGTGATAAAAGCATCCTGTGTTATTCAACGACATAGAATGTCTTATCCTTTCTTCGACTTCAAACATTGATGATGACTTGGTAGTACTAAGGGTACCAAGGACAAATGATGTGTATAGTTTAGACATGAAGAGTCTACATTCTTATGGTAGAGCCACATGTTTGGTGGCTAAAGCAACATCTGAAGAGGCACATCAATGGCATAGAAGATTGGGCCATGTGAACTTCAAGAACATCAACAAACCGGTCAAAGGCAATTTAGTTAGAGGTTTACCTTCAAAGACTTACAGAATGATCAATCATGTTTGGCATGCAAGAAGGGTAACAACACAAAGCTTCTGCAAGAAGCTTGATGAAAGAAATATTAGAGAACCATTGGAGCTCTTACATGGATTTATTTGGACTGTCTCGTGGCAAGTTTAAATAAGAAGAAATCTTGTTTGGTTATTCTTGATGATTGTAGTAGATTCAGTTGGGTTTTCTTTTGGGCTTTAAGGATGATACCTTTGATGCTATTCAAACTCTTATAATAGCACTAGAAACCAATTAAGACTCAAGGTTAGAGGTATTAGATGTGACAATGGAACCGAATTCAAGAACAAGCCTATGGATGACTTTTGTGCAAATAAAGGCATAAAAGGGAGTTTAGTATTGCTAGAACACCACAAAGAAAATGGTGTTGCAGAGAGGAAAAATAGAACCTTGATTGAAGCTGCAAGGACCATGTTAGTGATTCTCATCTCCTATTCAATTTTGGGCGTGTCGTAAGTCTTGCATGTTATGTACTCAACGGGGTTTCATCACAAAACCACAGATGAAGACACCATATGAATTGTCGATGGGCAATAAACCCAACATTCATTTTATGAAGCCTTTTGGATGCCCTCTTACTATTTTGAACACCATTGATAATCTAGGGAAGTTTGATGGCAAGTCCAAGAAGGCTACTTATTGGGATATTGCACTAACAATAAAGGATTTAGAGTCTACAACAGAGTTACTAAGAAGATTCAAGATTGTCTTCATGTTGAGTTTTAGAGGATCAAGACAATGAGAAAGGAAGGGTCCCGATTGGATGTTTGATCTTGCGATTTTATCTCCTTCAATGAATTATGTACCGTTAGAGAAGAAAATCAACCTTTGCATAATGAAGAAGATATTCAATATGTTGTTCACGATATTCATCTTAGACCGATGCTATTCCCGATAAAGATCCTATGAGTCCAAAACAAAATCGATGTTCCTAAGCAAAATCTTGATTCGCCAAAACAAAATCATGTTGCACCACAATCCTCATTATCTCACGAGGATCAATCTATTCAAGAGGAACTTAATCGGATGCTTCTTCAAGATGTATTAGCACATTCTTACACGTATGAACAAAGGAGAGCTTATGAAGAGGCAAAGAAGAAGAACAAGACTGCAGAGTTCTCTTCTCAGACTTTGACAAGACTTTCAACCAAAGTCTCACCGCACATCTTGTGATGCTTTTAGATGATTTGGATGATCCTACCATGCAGGCTAGAAGAAACCGATGATGAGCTTGAAGATGAAGGTATTTTCACAAATTCCAATGAAGGTCTTGATTATACTAACTTAGATGATACATATGAAGTTCCACGATCTCCAATCTTACGAATTCATAAGAATCATCCAACAGATCAAATCATTGGTCCTTCTACTGGAGTTATGACAAGACACAAAGCTAAGGGTTTCACAAAATCTCATAATGCTTTACTTAGCTTTGTGTATAAACAAACAAAGCTAAATCATAAGGATCATCAAACACGCTTATTCACTGTTTCATCTCTCAAGAGGAACCCAAGAACATTGCTCAAGCTTTGACTAAAGAAAGTGGGTTGAAGCTATCGCAGAAGAACTTCTTCAATTTAAACTTCAAGAGGTTTGGTTTTATGTGATCTTCCCGATGGGAAGAAAGTTATTGGAACCGGATGGGTTTTAGAGTCAAAGAGATGAAAGAGGTAATGTTATCAAAAACAAGGCAAGATTAGTTGCTCGGGGTTATAGGCAGGAGGAAGGGTAGATTATGATGAGGTATTTGCTCTGTGGCAAGGATTGAAGCTATTAGAATCTTTCTTGCTTTTGCTTCTTATATGGGTTTTCGTATACGGATGGATGTCAAGAGTGCCTTTAGTATGGTACTATTATCAAGAGGTGTATGTGAAACAACCTCCGTTTTGAAGATCCTAAGCACCCTAACAAAGTCTATAAGGTGGTTAAGGCTCTATATGGTCTTCATCAGCACCTAGAGCTTGGTATGAGAGCTCTCTACATTCTTATTACAACATGGATACGGGAGGGAGCCATAGACAAGACTTTGTTTATCAAGAGAGACAAGAAGGATATCATGTTAGTACAAGTGTATGTTGATGATATTATCTTTGGGGCTACCAAACAGTCCATGGTTAAGGAGTTTGAGCGGTGATGCGAAGGAATTTCAAATGAGTTCAATGGGAGAGTTAACATTTTTTAGGACTTGAGTTAAGCGGTCCAAGGAAGGAATTTTTATTAGCCAAGACAAGTATGTTCTTGATATACTTAAGAAGTTTAATTTTGATGATATGAAGGTCACATTACACCGATTAAATCTATCAATTCATTGGGAAAAGATGAAGATGGTCACCGTTGAAGTCAAGTTATACGATCTATGATTGGCTCTCTTATGTATCTTATCGCATCAAGGCCCGATATCATGTTTCCGGTTTGTTTATGTGCCCGATATCAAGTTTCACCAAATATCTCTCACGAATCTTTGTCAAGAGAATATTCATTATTTGAAACAACAACCTAAGTTGGGGTTGTGGTATCCTAAAGAGTCACCTTTTCACTTAGAAGCTTTTTCGAGATAGTGACTATCGGGGAGATAACTATGATAGAAGATCCACAACTGGTGGATGCCAATATCTTGGAAGAAGGTTAGTTTCATGGCAATGCAAGAAGCGAGACAATTGCAAACAACATCATCTCATCAAGTCGAATATGTAGTCACGCAAGTTGTTGTGGTCAAGTTTTGTGGATGCGTAATCAACTCTTGGATTATGGGTTCAACTTTAAGAATACTCCTATCAATATTGATAATGAGAGTACTATTTGTATTGTGAAGAATCACTGTATCATTCCAAGACAAAGCATATTCGATTAGGCATCATTTTATCGAGATCGTATGAGCATAGGCTCATTAATGTGGTTAAAGTTCACACGGATGATAATGTAGTCGATCTACTCACCAAAGGTTTTGATGTGTCACGATTCAATCACTTGGTCGTGAGCATTGGAATGATTAACTACTAAGCTATGTTTAAGGGGAGGACTATAAGGTGTTAGATATAGTCCGTGAATTGCTTGAGGGAGGATGTTAGTTTATACTTAGTTTCGTGAAGGCATTTGGCAAAGTATCGTATTTCACGAAAGTACCGCTTGGGAAAGTCTCGCTTATGTGGAAAGTAATCGTTTGTCGTAAAGCAATCTTGCTCCAACGGTAATATTGAAGGGTAATTGGTAATAACGGTAACTTTGTTATTTAGGTGTGATTTTTAAATCTCACCTATAAATAACTTCTTCCGATTTTCCTCTCATATTATTACTTCACATCTTTTCCATACTTATCTTCCAATTACCATCTCTTTATTATTCGCTACAATCTTTCTATTGTGTTCACTCTTTCAACAATGGTGAATCGTTTAACTGTTTCGAAGCACAATATGGTGGCTAATTTGGATAAGACTGAGGCAAATGTGGCGTTTTATGATATCATTGATTATCTTACTGGGTCGCCTATTAGTTATGCTCTTTTAGTGGAGCCGGATATAATTGAACCATGGATTCAAGAATTTTGGGCTAATGCTAGAGACAATATGGAGGAGGATGAATACTATATTCGATCAACTGTTGCTGGACGCACTATCAAGATCACAGAAGCCTCCATTCGTGATGATTTATTATTTGGTGATGAAGATGGGGCTATTAGATTTGATAAGCAACTGATTTGGGATACATTTAGGAATCTTGGTTATGAAGGTTCTTTGACTGAACAAACTTTTAAGAAGGCCTTATTCATCCTCAATGGAAGTTTTTATCCATGTCTTGCTCCATTGCATAAGTTCTAAAAGCACTTCTTGGGAGCGCTTGGTTAAAATATTGCATCCGCAGTGGTTGGTTTAGCTACGGACGAGTATTTAACTTTTCACGCTTTATTTTGGATGGGATGCTATCGCATATATCATCTGGAGCACCTTGGTTGATGTACCCAAGATTTATCTGAGTTTTCCTAAACAAGCAATTGGTCGATATTCCTAAACCTACGGCTTTACTACATTATTGTGCAACAAGCCAAAATCTATACATTCATGGCTAGGCGCAGTGATTTGTTCGGTGGAGATATTCCTTAACTACTTCCATGACGGAAGTTGTTCAAGTCAGACGTCTTGAGAGGATGAAGAAAGTGAAGGTCTCGCTTCAGACAAGGTCTTGCTCACAAAGTCTTTGCAAGGTAGTCTTGCATCTGCAATCTTGCTTTCTGTGAAGGTACCGCATCTTTACAGGTGATGTTTCTCCAAGTCTTTGAGGTTCAAGCAGATTGAGAGAACACCTACTCCATCTCCTCAACCATTTGTTTACGGTTCGGAGGAACATTCACAAGTTCAAGGTGATGCTTCTAATTCCTCGTGAAGGCTTAACTATGGATAACTATGCTTTGACAAAGGCGCTTGCTAGGTTGAACAAGACAGTTGAACGTCAAGCTAAAACTATTCGGAAGTTGAGCGTAACTACTTACGGTTGAGAAATTTTGTTAAACCCTATATTCAAGGTTTCAACTTATGGGTTAAGGAGGAGAATAAACGTCGAAAAGCACTTCGTAAGGAATTGAATAGAAGACAGCTCCTAAATCATCTTCGTCAACTTGGGAGGAATTCGAAAAGGATAATTTGAAAGAAGATGTTATGAAGGATAAAGAATCAAGAAGATGTTACAAAGAAGAAAGAATGCAAAGCACTGCGAGAAAAGATTATTTCGGAGGAACAAGAAGAAGTGCAAATTCAAGGTATCGATGATCAAGGTACCGATGATCAAGGTATTGAACATCAAAGCACTTGATACATCTAGGCGAAGTAATAACACCAATAACTCCAAGGGTTTTGAATTTTGAAGAAGAAGTCGGTCCTTCTACGGTTGTTATAGAGGAAGAGGAGGAACCTAGATTTAAACCTATTCATTCACCAAGTGATGATGAATTAGTTGCTACAATTCTTGATTTGTCACAACCAAGAGGAGGTGTTACTATTAGAGAAGCACAAGAAGAAGAACAACCAAGAACTGATCAACCTGCAATTGATCCAAAAGACAAGGGAAAAGGTGTTTTGGTTGAAGTTAAGAAAAAGAAGCTTACTTTGGCAGAACTTAGAGCATTTGAAGTTGCAAGGAATGAAGTTGCAGCTAGAAAAGTTCAAGAAGAGATAAATGCTAAAGATAGAGAAGAACGAGAAGCTCAAGAAGCTTTGGATAGAGAAGCAGCTCAAAAAGTGCAAGATGAATTGGATCTCAAGTCTTGAACCTTCTGATCTCCAACACCGTTAGATTCATGTCAAGAAGACCTAATTTAGCTAAAGAAAGGAATGCAATGATGGCATATCTAAAAAGCGAGAGGATTTAAAGGATTACGTAAGCTAAATTATGTGGATATGAAGAGATTATATGATCTTTGAGAGAGAAGCTTATAAGAAAGATGTTGCGAGCATTAAAGATTTTAGAGATGAAGCTTTTTGGACCAAGGTGAAAGGAAGAAAAGCTTAAAGAGGAAAAGAAAACCGAAGCTACAGATGTTCGGGCCAAAGAAAGAAGGTTGAATTAAGATCCGAGACTAGTGATGAATTGAAGAATTATCTCGAGTGGTAGATTTTGATTATACTGAGATGAAGATAATGACATGAAGATGAATGATCAAAGATCGGTGCTTTCAAAGTTGAGAAATCTAAGAATGGAGATTACATGGTTTTCACAAAGAAGATAAAAGTTTGAGTTTTTAAACGGCTATGGGACTTCTTGCATATCATAGAGCAGTAGAGATCTATTCTACTTGTATCATGTAGTAAAGACTTATTTTGAAGATAATCGCTTAGAAGGGATTGGATTGGTTTTACAAGGGATCTCATAACCATGTGGAAACCGATGAAAAATCTAATCGATGATATTTGGAAGGATCAAGAAAGCGGGAGATAGTTTCTTTGGAGATTCTTTGGAGAATCTGGAGTTCATGTCTTGGAGCTAGAAAATGGAACAATGATTCACATGTTTGCGTAAAGAAGATATCCTCTTCTTGTTGAGCTCATGAGAAGAATGCTAGAGCATTGATTGGAAGTAGAAGAGGTGATGAAATTGCTTGCATGGTTATCAATTTGCTTATAGACCGGACTACCATTCTTGAGAATGATCTATAACCGGTATGATTTTGAATAAATACTTTTGATATATCGATACTTTTATTCAAAGTATCATAGTCGACAAGACTTTCATCAAAGTCTTGTTTGTCGCATTAAACCGCTTAAATGAATTTTAGAAGAAACCTTTGCTAAATAATAAATATTTTCAAATAAAGGTTGAATAAATGGTTTTGTGATGATAACATCAATAGGTTATCAATCCACCATGGTTACAAAAGGATTGACTAATCCATGAGCAAACGGCTCGTAAAGATATATCAAACCGTTTTAGTTGACAACTTGCTAATAAGTTGGATGGTCATCAACTCACCATATCGTAATGTGAAGAGTTGGCTAGCCCACAAGAAATGGCTTGTGGTAAAGCGCATGGAAAAACCATTATTGGTAATTAGTTCACCATTAGATAAAAGAACTAACTAGTCCGGAAGGTACACTTTTGGTAAAGACAAAACAAATCATTGATAGTCGGTGGTTTGCTAAAAATCATATGGTTATCAATGTACCATGGTCTTACACACCAAAACATTTGGCTACTCCAAAATAATGGCTTTGGTAAAGAGTTCTAAATCCATTAAATTTTCAATGATTCACTTAGATGTGATGAGAATAGTATGCAACTTAAACTTGAATTATTGTACACATTGTCATATGTTGTTTGTGTTCTTTGAAAAGATGGAATTCTTTGAATGTTCTTGTGAAGAAAACAATTCTAAGAGATACTTTGACAAAAGCACGATTCTACTGAGATATAATCTAAAGACTAAAGAACAATCCATTTTAAAGATGAAGTCATTAAAGATATATTCATAAAGGAACTTGAAGTCAAGCAAGTAGAATTCAAGTTAGGGAGGATTGTTGGGATATGAAAGTCTTGAAGATATCAAAATCTTGAAGTTATGAAAGCTTGTCAGAAACCGCAGCTTGGAAGAAGTCAAAGAGTCAAAGTATCGCTAAAGACAAAGTCAAAGTCTTGCAAGATAAAGTCAGCAATCTTGCTAGAAACGTAAGAACTGTTATATTCGTTTATGGAAAGTATTGTATTCCATGTTTAGATTACTTGTCGCACAAGGTTATCAATTGTAAACCGACTAGGATATCCTTGAGCCTATAAAGGACTCCTAGATTGGCATTAGAGTGCGATTTCGTAAAAAGAGTTTTAGAGTTTACGAATTAAGAGTTTAGAGAAAAGTTCGAATATCTTAGAGTTGTATTAGAGTATCCGCATAATAAGCGATTTAGAGTTTGTTAATAAAGTTTTCTTAGCTTTGTTAAGTAAATTCCGCGCTTGATAAAGATTGCTCGGTGTTTCTTTGTTAATAACTTAGGATTTATCCGAGGTTATTAAACCTTAACAAGCTAGTTTAGTTTGATTAAAGTATATCGATCCAACAATGGTTAAATTCTCTGAATTCCTTGCAAAGTAGTGTCTCGTAATCGAATATATCACTTTCGATTTTGAAAAGTTTAGCAGCTGTATCATATACAACAGAGTCTTCCTCACCTGAAGAGTCTTCATCAGTCAATACCTCTTCATCATCTCCTCTAACCTAGTAAAGCTATAGCACATTCTTAGTGGCTCTATCCATGGTCTTATGGTTTCTAAACTTAGAAGCTAACCATTCAGCAAAGTCCATGTCGGTCGGGTCGAACTCAACATTGGTGTCGACCCCAGCTTCCAACAAACGCCTCTTAATCTCCATATATTCCATGAATTGTTGCTTAAAACTCCGAGTCAACCACTTAGTAATCATTTCTCTGACGATATCCATATCAATTTTCCGCATATCCCCATACTTGAGTTCCAACCGTTCTTCTACATCAATGTCCATATGCTATACCAATTTGTTGTTAAGTATAATTTTTGCTCGAGCATACATTCTCTCGTCATCAACATCATTTTCATCAATGTTATCACGTAGTTGGTCAATGCAAGGGAAATAAGAAGGTTTCCAATTCGAGCTATGTGGTTTCCGTACATCATCCTTCTTACTAGAAGTAGTCATATACTCAATTTGAAATCGTCCTTCATCCTCCTCAATAGTAGTCCATGTAAGCCCGTAGATTCAATTATTGGCCATAGAAGGAGTAATTCATCTTCCGTGTAGCTCATCAATAAATCATAAGTAAACAAATCATCCTTTATGCCACTTAATCGCTTAAATTCATTAAATAATTCTTCAAGAGGAGTTTCCTAGACGAAAAAATCCACATCAATCCCTAGCAAATCGAATTCCTCAGCTTTGTCTTCTAATTCTTCGTCAAAGGTTTTGATGAACAAACAAGAACAGTAGCATAAGAATCCGATGCAAGCAGGTATTCCAATTCAGGTGAAAATTCAAATATAATAGCATCGTATGTTTCATCAACAGTGGAGTATAGCAATTCCTTTGTCAAAGTAGGCATCTCAGACGGTTTCTCATAAATGCACACAGCTGGGAATTCCTTCATATCGACCTCATAAGTCTCATCATCTTCATTATCATCTGCTAAATACCGCATTCTTTTGATTGGGGCATTCGTGCTTTGAAATAACCGCTTTCCTTCCTTCAAAGCCAAATAATCTTCGATAGTCATATCGTCCATCATAATTCCTGACAACAAAGAGAAATCCATCAGTAGGACAAGCACTGAAGTAAGAAAGTAAATTAAACTTAACACGAATAAGATATACGAAGAAAATCAAATGGAAGCTGATCTCAGACAGACGATACGATGTATCCGATAAACCGGATACGCCGTATTCAATAATATAATAATGCTGTTGTTTAACTTAAATACGTCGTATTGACAATAGTCGATACACCATATGACTTAAATTAAAATTCAGTTCTGTTTTTTTTTTTTTTTTTTTTATTTTGGGAATACGGCGTATGTGCAAACACGAGTTGAGATAAATATATATCTCATATTTACCATATATCCAATAAAGCAATCTTAGCCATCTATTTTTAATCAAAATTAATAAAAAACCTATTTTCCACCATTTTTAAAATAACATATCTTGCAAGCGGTAAATCTTCAAACTACAAAAAATACACCATCGCGACGAGCATTAAATCATCTTTCTACAGATATGCACTTCTTTATATTTTTGACAAACTTTTTTTTCAAGAATTCCGCCCAGAAAAATCACGTATGATTTGTAAAATCATATATGATTTTCAAAAATCACATGTGATTTGTAAAAATCAAATCACATTTGATTTTTTCAAATCATATATGATTATGTGATTTTTTCAAATCGTATATGATTTTTACAAATCATGTATGATTTGCAAAAATCATATATGATTTGTAAAAATCGAATCACATGTGATTTTCACAAATCATATATGATTTTTCTGGGCCAAAATTTTGAAAAAAAAAAAACCGCTAAAAATATATAGAAGTGCATATCTATAGAAAGACAATTTAATTCTCGTCACAATGGTATGATTATTTTCGCGTAACGATTAACGGTTTGCGAAATATTTAATTTTAAAAAAAAAGAGGTGAAAGTTTATTTTTTTGTTTTGATTAGAAAAATGAATGGATATGATTGGTTCATTTGATCTATGGTAAATTTGAGATCTATATTAAACTTTTTCCGTGCAAACACTAATGCGCCGTATTGACTTTTAGGTTTAGAAATATGTTTAAAATAGAATACGCCGTATCCAGTAAACTGGATACTCCGTATCCGAATATTTAATTAGATACGTTGTATAAAAAAAAATTAAAACGCAATACGCCGTATCCAATAATTGAATACGCCGTATCGTTTTTTGTAGCAAAATACAGCAGATAAGTAGATACAGAAAACAAAAAAATAAATAAACACACAAACCAAACAGAAACTAAAACACACAATATATAAAAAAAAATACAGGATAATACAAGATAGTACAAAAAGGTACAAGAATACAACAAGATACATCAAGTTAGTCAAATTAAAACCTAGATATACACTATATTAAACCTAATTAAGTCAAATCTAACTAACCTAAATCCTAAACTTAAATTAAAATACTAACAAATTCAGATTTTAAACAATTCACTCTCCGGCAAAGGCGCAAAAAACTGATGTGTCGTTGTGTGTAGGTATTTTTTATATCAAGTTTTAAATTTATATTTTGACGACTTTACCTATAACAACACTAACGAAAAGTTATCCGGTTGATGGTGAGTTAGTTGGTAAGTAAGGTGTCGAATACTAAGAGTGAAACATTAAGACATAAATCTATTAGTATTTTAATAACCTTAAGTTAGTCTACTAGTTAACCTAATTCTAACGTAAAAGGGGGTTTTCAGCCTGAGAGGTGGCACGAGATTTAGATTAATTTAAACTAATTAATAGATAAAAGGAAGCATATAACACACACAAGTAGATAACACAGATAGAGAGAAGAGGTCAAGCCAATAATAAGGAAAACGTATTAGCCAAAGTTAATCATATATGATGTTTGATAAGTCTTAAACCTGTACGACGACACTCACGACCAAGCGTGTATCGGACCTAAACCTAGGCGACCCCTAGATTTTAGATTTAATGTATTAAGCCTTTCGGCAGATCTAATCCTGTCACGATTAGTCGAAACCCGCATAATGCTCATCTTAATGATTCATGTTTCATTGATTAATCGACTGTGACTTCTACCATTATAGCATGGTTGCAACTGACGAGCTAGAATCACTATATGTGCACCTATGACTTCTACCATTATAGCGTGGTCACAATTGAATACGAAAATAAACAGAATCAATACAAGGACTAAGTAAACTATCGAATTAGTACGAATCAAAACATCATATATTCATAACTCGGCTAATACCTATAGGTATTAGCCTATAATCGAAGTCATAATACAAGATAACATGTTTTGAATGATTAAAGTATGAATCAAAAGAGAAAAATACGCTAACCAAATGATTAAATGTATACAAATTAAGTAAATTCTCCTTTGGAGTTATACACTAGCAGGACCTTCTTGGTCTTCTCTCTTTTTTGGTTTTCGTCCTTGGTAGTCTGATATTTGTTGCTCTCTCATTTTAGGTATATAGAAAACTGAATTCTCAGGTTTTCAAATTATAGTCTTCGGAAAACAGGTCGATACGGCGTATCGACTCCTTCCATACGGTGTATCAAGGTAACTTCACGTGGGGTCCAAGATTATTATATTCTAGAATATTCGTTGACCGCCTCTTGATATGGCATATGTTGAAATGGAATACGGCGTATCAGGTCTTCAATCTTGGAAGTCTGGTGAAGTATCTTGAGGAATACGGCGTATCTTAACTATATGATACGGCCTATCTGGATTGAGCAGGTCAGATCCTCAAGTAGACCAAAGTTTTATATACGACGTATCCAAGTATTGGATACGGCGTATTCTTCAAAGTCAGGCAATGGTTTTCATAATTGTCCAAGTCTTGGTATACGGCGTATCTGTCTAGAATGATACGACGTATTCTTCGTCTGTAAATTGGAGTTTCTCAAACTTGATCCATTTTGCTCTAAAATACGTCCATTATTGCATGATTTCACCAATTGCTCCATAATTACTGAGAATTACAAAAGTAAGCGATTAAGTATCAATTCTCATACAAAACAATATAAAATGAGCAATATACTTAGGATAAATGATGCTAAGTATTTACATTTATGTGATTTCATCAATATACAAAACTATACAAATGTGAAAATACACGATCTCAACAACTCTAGCTAGGGAGTATATTGATGCTCAAGGTCGGCTCGAAATTGTAAGTCGAGTCTCTCAAGCTCAACTCGAAAGTATACTCAAGCCTTTAAGCTCGACTTGATTTAAGTTACCTCAATTACAAGTAGTTTGCAAATGGATCTTCGATATCTTAGAAAGTTTCACAAACGCCACATCAGTTTTCACACTTTTACCGGATTCACCGCAAAACAACCGTAGTAATGACATACAAATCCATATCTTTTACAAACTTTGATACTTATATATTCATAAAATAATTTATAGGAACAAAAATTTTATAAAACAAAATATACACCCTAAAAACGTAAAGAGAATAGACATACGGAGTACTACATTTATAGAAACAACAATTATATTGGTACCCATATACCCCTTTTACTTTTTTTAATCAATTTTATTGAAGGATTGTGTTATTGGTATCAATATACCTCTTCTACCCCTTTGTACTCACTTTATTGTAGGGTGAGCAATGGTCAAACTCGACCCGGACCGACAAAAACCGACTTGACCCAAAAATCGGCAAAGGAAAAAAATCGAACCGAGAAATAGATATCAAAACCGAATAGCTTGGTTCGCTTGATTCGGGTCGGTTTAGCTACTTCGAACCGAAAAAACCGAACCGAACCGAAACCGAAAATAACCGAAATAAATAAACAAAACCGAATCAGGTCGGTTTTGTTGGGTTAGTTTCGGTCGGTTTATCTGTTCGGGTCGGTTTTAAAGTGTATTTGCTCAACCTTACTTTATTGTAAGGACAAAACAAATTTTTTAAGGTTTTTGTTAAATATCTTTTCTTCTATTACTTTTACTTGTCAAACTTTATATTTATGTTCCATATCTTTTTTTTTGCAATTCTATCCATTTTATTAACATGACAAAACAGTTTTTATGATTTTCTGCCGCATATTTTTTTGTGTATTACTATTTTAAACTTATCCCGTATTTTCTATTTCTTTTATAATAAAAAAATTTTAAAAATAAAAAATTAGAAGAGTAGAGAAATTATCTTTTTACCAATGGATAAATCCTCATCAATTATTTAGTTTGATGTAATGGTGAGAATTAACTTAAAATTTAATATGTCAACCTAAGTTCATTTCTTTTTCTTGCCTTTTTGTCTTTCTTATTTATTCACCTTTTTTTTGTCGTTTTTTTTAATTCACGGTTTTTTTTATTTTTTTTTAATTCACGTTTTTTTTTCACTTTGATACTTTTCGTCTGTTTTCATACGTTTTCGACTGTTTTCAGACATTTTTATAAGTTTTCGTCCGTTTTAATATATTTTCGTCCGTTTTTATTCGTTTTTCATGCGTATTCTTACGTTTTCGTCTGTGTTCATATGTATTCGTCCATTTTCTTATGTTTTCGTCCATTTTCTTATGTTTTCGTCCATTTTCTTATGCTTTCATACGTTACTGAATATCACAAGTGATATTTTGTGATATTCATAATATTACTGATATTCTGAATATCACTTGTGATTTTTATGTTACAAAACATTAGTGAAAATCACATGATATTCGAATAGAGGTGGCAAAGCAGGCGGGCGGGCGGGCACGGGCTCGGGTCAAGCAACTCTGGGCCAAAGCAAGCATGGGCCAACAGGCGCGGGCTAAGCAGGCACGGGCGGCAGGCTCATGTTATACTGAATCGCTTTTAAAAAGACCCAAATGACAAAATAAATTCATCGAACGTAACACCTCATTTATATTTAAAAATAAAATGTAAGTTTTTCTTTAAAAATAATCTTATGTTCGAGAAAACATGTCTGTTATGCCCATTTAACTTTTAAATGGGCAATACATCCCATTTCAAAAAGGAGGGACCCAATGTCTTTGAAATCTTTTAAAAGTTTGCGATTTAAATTTATTCTTTTGAGTTTGAGCACAAATTGCCGTCTCTAATTCGAATATCATGTGATATTCGAATATCACATGTCATCAGAATATTCGAATATCACAAGTGATATTCAGAAACGTATGGAAACGTCTGAAAACGGCCAAAAATATTTAAATACGGACGAAAACATATGAAAACGGATGAAAACATAAGAAATGAACGATTATGTATGAAAACGGATGAAAGCTTAAAAACACGTATGAAAACGTAAGAAAATGGGCGAATATGTATGAAACGGATGAAACGTATGAAAGCGTAAAACACGTATGAAAGCAGGAAAAAGTATGAAAGCGGTAAAAGCATGTAAACGAAGAAAGCGTGAAAACAGACGAAACGTATGAAAGCGAAAAAATAAATAATTAAAAAAAAAAAAAAAAAAAAAAAAAAAAAAAGGTCGCGAGTTAAAAAATGTGAATAATAAAAAGAAAAGACAAGAAAATAAAGAAAAGGATATGAATTTTGTTTATATAGCTAATCCCAAATTTATAAACGAGAACCAACAAATTCAAAGCAATTTCCCATTTTCTTATCCCCATTTCAATTTCCCCCCACACCCACAATTCTTCACATGACAATTTACCAACAAACAATCAAACACAATCCTAAAAACAACATAAAAAATGGTGGGAATGTTGGAGTTGGTTATAACAGATACAATATTATCATTCATGTGGGTTTGGGCAAGCGTGATAATAAGGATAATTGTTGATAATGTTATGGGGTTGAGTAATAATGGTCATGCTTCTGAGTTTTTTAGGTGTTGTTTTTCTGTTGTGAATATGTTTTTGTTTGCTTATTTGGTTAAGGTTACCAATGGTGGTGCTTATAATCCTATTGTTGTTTTTGCCTCTGCTGTTAATGGGACCTTTCTTGTGTTTTTGTTCAATGTTGCAAGAATCCCTTTTCAGGTTTGTTTGTTTTGTTACATTTTATATGAATTTTGTGTTTGGGTTTTGTAAATTTGGTTAATTGACATTGTGTATGTGGTTTAAGTCTTTTTTTCTTTTTGGGTAACCATGATTTCTGTTACGGGGTTTGAACCCACCGCCACATAAACTCAAACCGGGTAAAACCTGGCCTTTCTGGAGGTTGGCGTTGCCACTTCAGGGTTGTTTAATTTACTTGTGATTTTTTTTTAATGATTTATATGGTTTAGTTTTTATTAGAAATTGGTATGTAGCATGTGTATGAGATTGCTTATTAAATATGTTTATCATAGGTATCATTGTATTGTTTTTGATATAACATATAAGTAGGTTTAAGGTTGTTTGAGAGTACTTATCCTAACTTTTTATTTGATTAGTTGAGCGCCGAGATAAGTAGCGCTAAGTTGCTTTTGAAATAAAAGAAGTGCAGGTGTTTGGAATAAGCAATCCCAAACACCCCCGTAGACTGTTTTCAGATGTGCGTTGTTAGTTGTTACGACTATCAATTGCAATAACAAGTATCTAGGGTGACCTACTTTTGCTTGTAATTATATGACTGTTTAGGCATCAAGCAAACAGCTTTATAGAATTAAATTCAATACTAGCTGCAACAAAATGTGATTATTAAGAGAATATAAGAAATTACTTATCTACTAGGTTATATAAATACGTAGATACAAGATCACTAATCTTCTAGGTTTTATATTTGTATCTTCTGTTGAGAGTTCTCCTAATGTTCTGAATAATGATGCGTTGAACTTTTTACAATAACTCAGAAAAAGCTTGACTTGAGGAAAAATATTTAGTATTCCATCATTTGGGCCTTACGTGATTATGATCTTCTATTGAGTTAAGTGGATGACAAGCTTTATTATGCTACAATAGGCGATCGTTTGAAAAAACTCCCAGTATGGATATTATATCATCTGTTAGACACTCTGCGGCAACCCTTAAATATTAGAACTTACAGTTATCGTTAAAATGGAGGGTGTAAAATGATGTCTTTAAAGAACCATCAATATGTTTACTTTCTTTGTTAATTTCATTTAGCATACAGTATTTCATAATCGAATGTCATTGTACATAGAAATAGAATTATGTGAAACTCTTCTAGTTGATCATATATTCCAAATTTTATCTTAACAATCAGACTATTTGTTCTCACTTTGGCCCACCTTTATTTCTGATTATCAGGTGTTTGGATCTATCATCGGGGTAAAGCTTATCCTTACAACCTTTCCTGAAATATGGCGAGGGCCAGAGCTAGTCATCAACCTTCATCAAGGTGCATTAACAGAAGGATTATTGACATTCACTCATGTGCTGATCACACTCGGCATTGATAGAAACATCCGTGGTAGTTTCTTTAGAAAGACTTGGATTAGTAGCATCTTAAAACTATCTCTTCATATACTCGGATCAGATTTAACCGGCGGATGCATGAATCCAGCTGCTGTACGTATTCCCATCTACACTTAAACGGGTCAATTATGGTTGTATGATACTGATAGTGGGTCAACTTTTTCGATAGTGGGTCAACTTTTTTCTTGAATGTATGTATTGACAGTTGGTATTTTTTAGGCAATCGGATGGGCATATGCTTTCGATGCTCATATAACAAAGGAGCATATAGTTGTTTATTGGCTTGCACCCATTGAAGCGACTCTGTTGGGAGTATGGACATTTAGATTGCTTGTACGGCGATCAAAACCAGAAAAACAGAAGAAGATGAACTGAAGGTGTTTCTTTCAAACATTTGCATAAAACGATTGTTCTACATAGAGTTCACCTACATAAATTTGTTGTACATTAGAGATCCTCTTAGCTTCCCATTTGTATGCTTTCTTTTTCATTTTAGAGATACTTTGACTTTTCCTAGTCAAACTAGTAGTTTTTTAAAAGTCAGATATGATGCATATTTGTTTTGAATAGGCGCTTCATTGTATATTTTATAGCTTCATGTCTTCCAATATGGCAATATGTAATCCTTTTGTATCAGTTAGACATACTTTGACTTTTTGTAGTCAAACTAGTATATTGAAGTAGTCAAGTATGCTGTATATTCAGATTCTTTTGGCGTTTGAATGTACATTATAGATTCTGGTCTTCCAACTTAATTTTCTTATTGTACAAAAATTGCATATTCGTGCAAATAGTATTATTTTTTCATTACAGAAAAAGAATGATGATCAACATATGCACTCTATGTATAAGGTAGTAGGAATTAGCCCATTATGCCTAAAGTTGATTGTATTTTGTATATAACTCTTCTTTGATGGAAATCAGAATTCAAGGAAAGAATATCTCTTATTAGAGAACTGATCAAAATTTCTGTATTGAAATTTGCATATTGATCCTTGCAATTTCTTTAGCATGTCGGATGTATGCATCTTTGATGCTCATATAACGAAGGAGCATATAATTTTATATTTACAGTCCCCCATTGATGCAGCTCTATTAAGAGTATGGACATTTAGGTTGCTTGTACGCGGCCGGAAAAATGGAAGAAGATGAACTGAATGTAATTCATTCAAACATTTGCATAAAAAAATTGTTCTACATAGAATAAAGCATTATCATACATAAGTTTTTTGTACATGCTAGATCTTCTTAGCTTCTGATTTGCATGCGTTTAAGCTTATTTTAGAGATACTTTGACTTTTCTTAAGCAAACTAGTAGTTTTTTAGTAGTCAGATATGATGTATTCCTTGTGTGTCAAATTAGAGATACTTTGGGTGCGTTTGGGTGTGTTTAATTAGAAGATATCACCAACTACCTCACTGCCCTAACTACCTGCATAGTAGCTCTTGAAGGCAAGAAACTGGACCTTCCAACTGCACTTCTTGAGGTCCCAGCTTCATTGTCCAAGGCAATTGAGCAGATTTCCAACTACAAGGCCTTGGAAGATATTCCTTCAGCTCATAAAAGACTTGCATCAGCTGTTGAGAAGCTTCATACTGCTGTTGTCTCAGCCACAACGATGCCAGTCTCCAACTACAAGGCCTTGGAAGATATTCCTTCACAGGTCATAGGAAAGGGAAACGTTGGACTAAGGTTGGGATGAGGAAAATGTTGGATGAGATCAATGCTATGGAGGCCTTCCTAGAGATCAAATCTGGTGTACCACTCGAGGATCAGGATCCTATATTGAAACTGAACAAGATGACAAGAAAAAATAAGAGATAACCTGATCAACTCCAAGAGTTTTTCAGGTCAACCAACCACTACAAAAATCAAGTTGAGTATGGTAATCATCCAGCAGGATTTGTTCTGAACGATCCCAAACTTGGGATAATCTAATTCAACTGCGTTTCAGTCAGCTTGAAGATCATTTTGTGACCATTGCGTCATGTGCCTTTAACGTTTAAGTTTCAGTCAGTATTTGTTTAGTAAACTTCATAATCAGATTTTGTGCATCAACTGCAGGGTTAATGGTTTTGATTTATAATTAAGTACCATTTAAGATTAAAAAATATAATAAAAATTGTTCCGATAATAATTTACCAATTAAACAGGATCCGCATCTCAAAAATACATAAAATTATTATCTATCTAAAATTCTAAATAATAGCAAAGCCCATTAGATAATTATCTATATAAATTATTATCTATCTAAAATTCTAAATAATTAGGTTTAAAATACATATATTAAAATCCCAACCCTAGTTGTGTCATAGGGAGACAATGGCAGAGCTTCCACTTGATGTTATATACAACAGCATACTTCCAAGGCTTCCTGATAAATCTCTAATCCGTTTTAAGAGTGTTTCTAAACAATGGCACTCTTTCTTTAAAGTCTCGAATCTTTGCCAACATTCATCTCAACCGCGTAACCAATGACGGTCATCAAAACCACCACAAATTTCTCAAGATATCTAGAGAAGGAACATGTGTATTTAGCACCATCGATTGCGAAACGCTTGAAGTTGGGGCATCCCGCCCTTTTCCGTTTAAAGTCAGTTTCGGAAAGATAAGGATTCAATCATCTTGTAATGGGCTCGTATTCTTATTCCTCAGGAATGATGATAAAATGTTATCAAATCTAATAATCCATTAACGAATGACTATAAGACATTGGCTAAAACCAATATTAACAAGAAATTATATTATCTTTGGGGAACAAAATTTGAGCTGTATTACAGCTCTTCTGATGAAGACTACAAGCTTGTATGTGTAACAATTAGCGATCACGGTGTTTACATATACTCATTGAAAACGGACTCATGGAAAAAGGTAAACTCATACGACGCATGTCAATGTATACCTGACTTGAATTTATCTTGTGTGAGGCAAATTACTTGTTTGAATGAAAATCTTTATTTTTTAGAAAAGGATTGCAGCGAATTTATAATTACAAAGTTTGACACCAAGATTGAAAAGTTCACGAAGATAGCAACTCCCTTCATGGGACACCACATCTGGTCTGGTCTGATGATGGTACAGCGAGGCTGCATTCACTTGTGTGTGAAAAATTGTTTTTGTAATACCCCTCTCGAGTTATGGATGATGAAGAGAGATGGAGATTGGATGCGGGTTTCAACTTATGAGGACGAGCTGTATGATAAGAATCTTGTTCTGCAGCCACTGCACTTGATGAAGGATGGAACTTGGCTCATGAAGTCAAGAAGTACTGGTGATCTATACAAAGTAAAGAAGGATAAAGGCGAGACATGCACAGATACCCTCAATGGTATTGAAGAAGCAAGATATATCCCGACTTTTTTGTCACCCAATCAGTATATGAATTGAAAGTTCATAGCAGCACAAGCCATAATACTCTG
Source organism: Chrysanthemum lavandulifolium (assembly GCA_022545495.1). NCBI lineage: Eukaryota > Viridiplantae > Streptophyta > Magnoliopsida > Asterales > Asteraceae > Chrysanthemum > Chrysanthemum lavandulifolium. The sequence continues at coordinate 119,914,016 of CM040243.1, forward strand.
TTATGTTTATCTTTCTTTTCGTCAATCGATCTTATAACTTGAATTGTTCTTTTCATTGCCGACAGACAATGGTATAATAAATTATTGCACGTTGGTTTCATATGTGGGTTTGCACTCGAATCCATCATCAGTGTTGATTCAAAAATCAGTCACTGTATATGTTGTGCAATCATTCACTTGTTATGGTCTGTTGCAACGGTATACACATAATACTCTGCTTAATATTTTTAGTTTGATCCGTGTTAATTCTGCCTCTATACATAATATCGAAAAGTAACATCCTACTTCAATCGGGTCACTCTAAACGGGAAATAGAACTGATAAATATAATTGAAGGGAGCAAGTATTTCTGGGAGGGTTATCAATTACCATTTTACCATACTTTACTTTTATTGTTGTCATATAGATCAATTACCATTTTACCATACTTTACTTTTACTTTTCGATACTTGTATTTTCATCAACACCGGCTTCGACGTGGATTATTGGCTATCTTGGTGAGCTTGAGCTAGCTGGCTCGCCATCGGTTTTGCTAACATCACATCATCCACACTTAAGGAGCCCATTTGTTGTCAAGCACGTCGCAAAACAAAAGAAAGTATCGGGATAACACTACCAAAACTTTGTGTTTGCTCTTGTGTCAACCTCTCTCCCAATATCTTTCATGTATTTCGAAATGTAAAATATTAGTATTGGCAAGAGTAAGTGTCAAAGAAAAAGCCACATGACCAAACGCATATAATATATTCATCACCACCACCGGCAACCATGAGTCTCGACTGCTCTACATACAAGATTTATACATATTTCTTTTTATTTACTTAGTTAATTTCGACTCCAGAAACTAAATCATCGTACATGATGCCACGCAAAACATACTTTTGATAAGGGAACTCTACAAGATCAGATACACAGACATTACAACTCAAAAGAACCAGCTACTCTTTGTTTCATCATACAATTGTTGCCGGCCTTGATATTTATTCCATTTGTACATAAAACATCGTCCAGTCGTTTTGATTGCCATGAACTCCCTCTCAGCTGAATGGAGCTGACTTGGAATGTGCTTGAAAACTACAGAACTCCTTTGGACTCGACATGTTTGTGATTATGTACTACTCTGTATCTACACTCTGCATCATTGTAAAGTTCCACGTGATCAGAAAACATAAAAGGGAGACTTGAAACTCAAACAATATTTCTAAAGGACAAACACAAGAACTCACATTTTAATGCACAATTGAATTGTGTATTTATCCTACTTCTGTAGGGCATGGAAAGAATAGCTCCCTGTTATTCCTTTTCCTTAACTGCTTTTGTGTTCTCTATAGATTCCATTGCTTCTTGAAATGATTTCTGCAGATATAAATATGGAATGGTTAATGTCTCTCTATACACTGCCTCTGCTCCCACATGAATGATAGCATCACCGTTCCTCCAAAAAGATCATTCACTTTCTCACATTGCATAAGCATACAAGCACAGCCAATCCGATACAAATTTTTAGTTAATGCTAAAAACTGTTTATCCAGTCATTTTAAGAACTAATCCAGAGTATGTTGTCAGTTTAACCATCTGTTTAGATCATTGCAATGCAGAGTACGTATTTGGCTTAGGGTTCGATGACCGACCATATGAAGGACTACAGTAACAATATGAATGATGAACGTTTTTGTCATATGCAATGATCAACATGATGAAAATTTCATTTTAATGGAAAGTTTTGAAACAAAGCTGCAAAGGACAAGTAACATACACCTGAATTCTGCATCTTCCATATTTTATCTCTACCCATTTCAACAACCGCTAGACCACTTAATAAAGCCCTGCAAATAAATGTCGATATCAGAAAATCATCACTTGGGAAAACAAGTTTGAGCATACCAGTTAAGTTATGATCAACATCATGCAAACTTCAACGATTTTGAATCTGACAGAACAGATGCACTAGTAACTATATGTTCGATGCACTTTATATGCAACTTTACTCGAGTTTAACTGAACTAATTTCCAATTTACACTTACAAGCATAGGTCTGACTTCAAAACTACCTTCCTATGAAATTAACATTCTGGATTTGGTTTCAACTTCCTATTTCAGTGTCACCTCCTGATGTTACTTTATCCTTGATTACATATCTTTGTGTTCTGACTCTTCTTGTAGTTTTGTTATAAATCCTATCCGTTACATCTGTGTTCTTGTGCTAGAAACAACAGTTATTTTATGTTCCATTTGGTTTTGTATCTTATAGAAACGATTATAGACTGCAAAGGAATTACTATGTTTAATTCAATGTTTTTCAATACATACTCCCTACGTCCCAATAAAAATAGAAACTTTCGGCTTTGGGTTTGTTTCATAAGAAATAAAAAATTTCCTTTCTAAAGGATTCCATTCTAGGTTACCTACTTGTCATTACTCATTAGCAAACCATTACAATATTTTTTGAGATTGATCATGGTCCAAAAGATTTTGCAAATGTGTCTTACGCTCTTACTAAGGAGGATCTAGGCAGATGATTGTTAGTCAAAGACTCGAATTAAATTGCTTAGTCAAATGCTATATGTTATTGGGACAGAGGATCTTCTTCGTAACAAATATCATATGTTGGCAAATGGCAGGAGGTTGTAATCTCATACAGCATCGCCCGTACCTAAAATTTAAAATATATTTCACATCTAAAAATGCTAAATAGACCCTTTAATAGCTCTCTAATAGTGTCTAGTGATAAAGTTTCTGAGTGTATGTATACAAACTCCTCTGTTTGTGGAAGTACTGAACTAGCAAGTCATCATTTCTATATTAGTATAGAAGCTGACTTCTATATCCATGTGCCAGACCCATTGAAGAAACAAATTATCGGGTGTCACTAATATTTAAAAAGTTAAATGTTACACCCCTTGTAAATCGTTAGGCAAATACACGGTTCGTTGGTTCAAACAAAAAATATGTTACTCCAACCATTTCCCAACCACTTGAGCTACTCAGAATGGCATGTCTTCCTATAATTTTCATTTCTTTATTTTATGCATGAAAAATGATTATACTAATTTTTAAGCGCCAAAATAATCCTATTAAGCAAACAACAACTTACCTCAACAAAGCTAAATATCCATACGGTGTTTGGGATTGCTTACTAATTTGGCTTACCTGCTTATTCAAATATGAGATAACGTATTCAAAACAATTTACTTGACACATACATAATCAAACATAACGCAGTTTGCATCAGCAATCCCTAACATCTTCAAAACTGCTCATTTCCTATTATCGCAACACAATCTTCATAAGCAATCCCAAACACCATGTAAAACACTACATATCATCTAAAAGAGCCGTCCTTGAGGGTGGGCAAGGTGGGCGACCGCCCCGGGCCCCAAAACTTTCAGGGGCCCCAAGATTTGTCCCGTTAACAATGATACACACGTGTACACATATTTTTCTCGAAACAAATAGCAATTAGATGAGAAAATATCTTAAATGAGTCATATCTATGTTGAACGTTTAAATAGCTAGTATACATTAAATCATGCAAAACGGTGACACTTTCTATATATCATCAGTTTGGCCTAATTTCGCCCGGCCCCCAAATAATTTAACAAACATAATAATAATAACAAGCTCGAAAAGACGAAAAGAATACCCAGCAAAGGCAACATTAAGCAGAAACGCCCTACTATTAATATACCCCATCGCAATTTCGAATCGCGAAACAGTTGTCTTCCTATTTCCATAATTATAATCATAGCCACCACTTGATGAAGAACTTTTTTTCCTATGATCATAAGTATACCCATACCCCCCATTATTACTATTCCTACGGTTAAACCTTAGATTATAATCAGCACGTTTATGATCATCGACTAAAACCTCGTAGGCTTCAGATGCTTGTTTGAATCTAAGAGTGGCAGTGTCTTTTACGGATTTGGGTGAAGAAGAGTGTTTGTCTGGGTGGAATTTCTTGGCTATGGTTCTGAATGCTTCTTTTATTTCTTCTTTTGTTGCGTTTGTGTTTAGGCCTAGGATTTTGTAATAGTCCATTGTTGGTGGTGGTGATGTGTTTGTGTGTTTGGAAGTGAGATTGAGGTTGTGTTTGACATAGGAAAGAGGAGGTTAGTTTGGTTTTTGTTTGGTGGTCGGGACTAAGATGTCGTGGCTTGGTTAGATCCATGTTTTGATGTTTCAGTGGGTGTTTGGGTTGAAATACATTTTTTTTTTTTTTTAATGTAACTTGGGTGTTTGGATTATTTTTTGAAAATAGATTATGTATTTTTAGTATTTTTAATATTTTTAAAATTCTATCATAAATTGTAACATGAAAAATACTAAAATAGTGCCTCTCTCTTCTTTCTTGCAGTTGCTTGAAAGCCAAGGATAGTGTGATTGACTGATTGGTTAGAAGGTATGCATAGCATGATTGACGGCTTGCGGTCGATCATAAACCAAGCTACTTGGGTAGAGACCGTTGAACATCATATTGATGTGATGGGCTCGCATCCTTTGCATGATTTCATGTGAGGAGCCACCTTTAACGAGTAGGTGTACCAACCAAAAATCATCTACGTACAAAACTTGATTTCGCAGTATAGTGTTTAAATTTTAGTATAATGTTTGATAGCACAATAAATGTTGGTGCTGATATGTAAATATTTTTATAAATTTTAGTGATGATAAAGATTTTGTATGGGGTTTTTAAAACGTTAGTGGTATCCGACAACAAAAAGAACCACGAAATGAAGACTTGCAATTTGCACGCCAACCTCCAAATGACTCGTTTCAGCTCCAAACACGATTTACCTTTCAACACATGTTCATACATGTTTAGGTTAAGTGTTAAATGTTATTTTGGAATTAGCAACCTGAGTTTCTAAAACGCCCACGCTATTTTTTTTTTTTTTTTTTTGAATGATTTTATATTAACACCAACACTTATATTAACACATAAAATTGTACATAACATATATCATCCGCCTTGACCCGTACATGATCAAAATGGGTCAATATGGGCAAGAATGACAATATGCCAAACACCCTTTAAACTATAAAAGAAACTACTTATCTACTTGATCATCACATAGTCATGAGTTTATATGTTCATACACAAAAGCATACAACCTATGGCGTTTCTTGGTAAGAGAGCGTGTAGGGAAAAAGCTCATTACCCAAGTATCCCACTGAGGTCTAGTTCTCGGTCTTCGTACCCTTCGTAGCACTACCACTAGCTTCACCTATAACAAGTACAACAAAGTAATGTAAGCACAACGCTTAGTGAGATAACATATCAAAGATACTAATCATAACATGGCATAATATTATGGTTGCTTCGCAGACAATGAGTACTTGTTTGTTAGTATATACTAGTAGCCCACTAAGGACGTTGTGAACCCATATTGGTTCAGTATAACTGAAAATGTTTTGGTCGTCCACTTAGGACGTCTAAGTCATATACTCCATGACTTTGAGCCGCTATACACACTGGTCATCCACTTAGGATGTCTAAGTCTCATTTTACAAAATGAGATGCTAATAAAGGCTCGGTCGTCCACTTAGGACGTCTAGGCTCCCTTTCGAAGCATGTCATGACATAATAACACATGTCGTCCACTTAGGACGTCTATACCCTTCTTTCGGGTCGTAAAGCATATATTTATGCAAATCGTCCACTTAGGACGGCTAATTTAGCTGTGTCGTCCACTTAGGACGCTATATAAATAATATTGTAATATTTAGGCTGAAAACACTTAACTAAATCCAAACGGGTCATTCGGGGTTGTTTTGACCTGTTTAACATATATCACATATAAACTTTCCATATGTAAGTTATTTAAGCACACAATATATAATTACAACAGTATATACTCGTAACACAAGTATATTACGTGAACATGAATGGGAGCACCACAAATAAAGTGGCACATTAACGAGTTATTAAGGACCCGTTTCTACACTTAAATATGTCACTCACCTCAAAACCGCTTGAATGAACACGAGCTCCTTACCAGATGTCCCCGGCTAACCAGTATAACCTAGGAACATATAAATTATATGGAGCTTATTAAGATCTTGATAAAGCTTATCATAATAAGCACTAAGTGGATCAATAAGCCATAAGGGGTTGTTTGGTTTGTGGTTTATATGACAACACCAACACGTTTTACGAAAATTAACACCACAAAATGGTGTCATAACATCTAATTAGGATACCCATCACTTTTCTAATCATTTATACATGATTACTAGGGTTCTTGATGATTTCTTGAAAATCATATATTCATAATCATGTAAAATTCTCGAGAACCCATGAATAGCATAAAGACTTAATCATTAAGCATTATCCATCAAAAGTAGCTCTAAAATGTGAAATAAGAATCAACACATAATTTTACCTTAAATTAGATGATGGAAACCCTAGCCTATTCGTTTATAAGCTTATGTAGGATGATATCTTACTCAAAACTAACTTGAATTCAAACCTAAGAATCACAAGGAGATAGATAAGTGAGATGTCGTATAGTAGCGATAGAAGGAGGAGAGAATTCGGAATTTTTGTTTTCCTGGAATGAATTAGAGTTAAATAGTTATATTTACGGGACTATTGCAAAGATAGTCCTAATTACTTTAACTTCACTTCATGAGAGGTCCTTATAAGAATATAAAATATATATATCATTACGAAAGGTTGGGGTGTTCTGCTTTCCCACTACAAAAGTTATCATCTCTATGTTTTGTACTCTAATAAACTATGTGAGCATTATGTAACATTAGCACCTCGTACTCCAATATAGTTCTATAAACTTTGTCGGCGGTACTTTATTAAGTTGACATTTATTTAAGAATCGCAAAACAGTGTAAGTATTGTTGGGATTTAATAATCTAGTTAGCCAAGTAACGCAAACAAGTACGCAACGGAATTGGATATAGTAATTGCAATTAGGTAAACACGTATTTAATAAACAATAAATAATAAAATGTAAATAGAAAACTAAGTTTTGGCGACAACTGCATGCTATCAAACGAACAAAGAAACAAAGTATCTAAAATAGATACCTCTACGAGTATCACACACAAACACTTAAACCAAGTACGTTCGAATAAACGCTAGTCGAGAACGTTTAACTCAATCAAAAACTTGAATACTTGAATACCACGAACTAGAAAACCCTAAGAACACGTTCTTTCTTTTCTGCCCGAGATCTAGCTTATGTCCGAGAAGCTTTCACTTGTCACCCGATATCGGACAACTATGTCTGAGATCTTTTCCCTTTGATGTCCGATAAAACCATGACAGAAACACAAAACTTCTTCTTGAAACGAACAGTCGACCAAGAACTTTGCAAGAACTAGCCAAAAGAAAACTCAACACCTTGGATCAACACACGCAAGTGAGTTTCGCAAATCAAAACCAAATCAAACCCTAATCGGTTTGATTATAAACCGATCGGGTATAAGGAGGGATGGACCGATTCTTTTGAGTATAGTTTTAGGGATAGTAAGCATAGAATGAATGGCATGGTGTGTTTGTTTATATAGGGAACAAACCCTAGATGCACATGGGTTCATGACTTGCGCACCAAGTCATAACCCACATCCAAATCGACCGGATCCAAGGCTTGGCCCAAGGCATCCCAAACCGACCCAAGATGAAAGCTTAAACAGCCCATGGGTCGAGCATGTGGATCGGGTCATCATTCATGCATAAGTTTAACGTATTCAAGTTTAAACGATCGCCACGTACTCTCGTGTTTAACGTGTGTTCCCCCATATGCTCACACACTTTTAGTCGTTTACGTGTGGTTTTAACTCGCACAAACCAACAAGTAAAAATGTTATTTTGAAAGTTAATTACTTGCAAACATTCAAATGTTGAAGCATTCAAAAGCAAACATGCAAAATGAAACATTAAAACATTCAAACTTGGACATTCAAATATATTCATTATAAAAATAAGAATAAAATAGTGAGCATATAACCAAAAACATTAAATATCATTAAAAATTGCTTATTAATAAGCAATATTGTTCATATAAAACATCTTCATAGTAAAGGAAGATAACCATCGCTTCAAACAAAATCCAACTCATTATGAGCAACCGCCCATATGAAACAAAACCACCAACATAATCAAAACTTGTAGAACCGTAGAAGGGGGTGAATACGGTCTTTTCGACTTCTTCGAAGTTTAAAGACTTCAAGCCTCAAAGATCACTAAGTGGTTTATACAACAATCAAACACAACCACAAGGACAACCAAGGTATATAAAGCAAGTAAAGAACACCACGATATATACTTGTTTGGGATGGGGGTTTATATCATCCGTACATCCAGTTGCGAATCCACGACACGATAATATTCACTAAGTTTAATACTTTCGATGGACTACAAACTGTTACAACTTCCCTCCACCGATATGCACAAAGATCAGCGCTCACAAAAAAGAGCTACTCCCAACGATATTCTGCCCACGAAAACCACCCAAACGAATCTCGCGATTCGACTTCCCACTAAGACCACAAAGACTTCCCACCGGAAGTATCTAACCCCAACTAGATCTCCACGATCTAGGCTTGGTCACCAAGACACAAGAGTTCCCTAACAACACAATCAAATGAATATAATTTTTGATAACTCAATCAAGCTCTAACATAACCTAGAGACTCGATTGTAATAGAAAGGGTATATCAAAAAGACCCTCGGCACAATCACAAGAGTGGATTAGGTTCTTGTGATTCTTTCCTTGCAAAAATGTGTTCTTCAAAAGATGAGATATGATAAATCAAGAATACAAGAGAGAATTAGAGGATTGAAGAAGAGAAATATAGAAAGAAAGAATGAATGACAAAGGATGAGGAATACAAGAGTCAAGGTGGGTATTTATAGTCCAAAACCCAAAAGTGTGAAAATTTTAACGAGTCTGGCGCAGCTGCTAGCGTGTCGGAGCGCCAGCGACGCGCCAAGAAGCTGTTAAGATTTTCTTGACTTTTAATTTTACTACCCGACCTTGCTAAACCCCCAATTGTACTTCAAACTTTAACCATCAATTATTCATCCTCAAGGTCAACCAACTCAAATAGTCATTTGGTAAAAACCATTTGTGAAGTAATTGTACACAATCAATTATCAAAGAGAGAAAAGATAGAATGGATAATTGTTTAGGAGTAGTTTGGGTATTTCTCACATGGCATAGATAAGAGAGAAAGAATATGTCATGAAATATTTCATAGAGAGAAAGAGAGAGACAAAGAAGAGTGTGTGAAAAGCTTGGTTAGAAATGAAATATAGTTAGGTTAGAAGAGAACCATGATTAGGTTAAGGGGATTATGCCAATGGAATCAAAGAATATTTCATGTGGATAAGAGAGCGAGAGAGATGAGTTAGCTTGATGTGATGTGTGATGGTAATGGGGAGCCTAAGAGAGAGGGAGAAGAGAGTATGTGTGCAGTGTGTGAAATTTAAATTGTAGTGTATGTGAGAGTGTATGACATGATAGAGATGGTGGTGTAAGAATGATATGATGGGGAGCCTATGTAAGAGAAGATGAAAGTGTATGTGATTAGTGTGTGTAATTTGAAAATCTAGTGTGAGTATGGATGTGATGGGGAGCCTATGTGAGATAGTGAAATGAGCTTGAGAAGTGATGCATGTTTTACTGACGAGATTTTGATATTTATAAAGTCTCGTTATACCTATGGTCTACCCTAATGCACTAACGAGCAGTGTACCCGGTCGCGTGTAGTGTAGTATTCGGTAAAGCCGAGGTCGTCCCAAGAGCTATGTGTGTTGGATTATTACTAAGTCTAGGTGTCACAGATTTTAAATATGATTTCGATAAGGAATTAATTATTAAACTACTAAAGCAGAAAACAGCAAATAAAAGCAAAGGATAAATCAATAGAGGATAGTGGTGCTAACCTAGTTATTCCTCCTAGCTTGTTATGTTTACGTCTACTTACTTCCAATTACTTGGTGGGGTCAAAGTCGAGAGGACAACATTTGGTCAATTCGCCTAACCTATCGAAAAGATGCCACCACGGAGAAGTCATGTGTCCCTCATATGTCCTGTTGTTCCCGGTCCCCTAAGCCAAGTCATTAAGTATCGCTACATGCTAGATTTATAATAGTGATATCCCGGTCGTTAGCAACTTAAACACTCACCCCTAATTCTTAAGTTCATCCAAGCGGTGGGTGATCGGTTGGTCAAATCGCACAAGTAGAAAGGGTCGTCGGTTGGTCATATCTTACCCTTCCGTCTCGATCCGCTCACCTAGGGTCAGTTGGTCATATCTCCTAGGCAATTGGCCTCTACCGCCATTCAAAAGTATCGAAACAAGGGTAGCTACCAATAAACTATGCATGCATACACTTAGAAATAATTATACGGAAGTAATGTAAATGCAAACAAAACAATTAAGGAATCATAACTAGGCCAGCACCAAGAGGTGCTTAGCCACTCATATTAACCATACGAATCAATTCAATATTCAAGGTTACAAAATACATGAATCGAAAGTAAATAAAAGATAAAATTCTAATGCTTATCGTAGTGGAGTGATTTCTCCCTAGAGACAACTCCGTATGCTCCTCTAGACCGCCTTTGGCTTTTTCCAACGTTCTATGGTTGTTGTGTGTGGAATGGGATGATTAAAAATCTTTGGAATTCGTGGGTTATTTATAGGCGGATCTAGGTTACTGGCGTAACTAATATAAGTGTTCGCCGTAACCATCAATTCTTCGTATTTTGCACTAGATCTGCTTTGTTACGGCGTAACCTTATTAGTGGTTACGTCGTAGTCTTCAATATACTTGGTTACGCCGTAGTTGATGAAATAGTTACGGCGTAGTTATCGGTGACGTGGAAACTCATTTGACCTAATATAGTTACGTCGCAGCCTTTGGGGAGAGTTACGTCGTAACCTTCGATGAGTTGGTTTTACGAGTCACGCTTTAGTTACGGTAATGTGAGAGATGAGTTACGCCGTAACTTCTTTAAAATCGACATACTATGATAAATCTTTGATATTTCTCCAATTCCGCGTCTCTTTAGCTCCAATGCTCGTAATTTACGAAAGTGGAAAACAATGGAAAACAAGCGTAAATCCATATAAATGATATAAATTACAAGCATTATCGGAAATTGACACTTAATATTCGGGACTATTTGATGTTATCAAATATCCCCCACTGAACTCTACTTGCCCTCAAGTAGACCTTATTAGAAAGATTCCTAAAAGATATCTCCCAAACACGGAAAATATAAGTTTACAAATCCTTATGCTAGAATAAAACAAAGCCGAACACCTCATGAAATGGGAACGAAACACTCAAATCTCTCAACTATTCTAAGTGTCAATTTCGGGGTGATCACTCAATCGCACAATCATAGAATGTATTCTATCATAAGCTTGGCGGTTACACAAATCTACACCACAAGAGTTAAGGGCTAAACAATTCTCGAAGGCAATATGGGTAGACACGACAAAGGTTAAGGGTGACTCGTCATTACTAACATGTCACGCGAAGTGGAAAAATCAATGATACATGACCAAATCCATGGCCAAGACACCAAAGATTGCTCGCTGCATCACCTAGACACGCTTCATGACTAAAGGGTAGGATAAGACATGGGATATATAAATGGTGTAAAATAAAAAACAAGCAGGTAGTCTAAATCTATAACCAAGTCATCACCACTTACCGTCCGCCCAAAGTTCAAGCTTTGAAGTCAAGAAACCGGATCATGAAATACTAGGTAGATGTGTCATTAGAGGACGTCGTGATGGGCACACTCCTTTTTCTTCAACTGTTGGCATAATTACCAACTCCATTCTTCAAATGTGACCGAGGTGGCCTCCTCGATACTAAATCTATAAAGCTCATAACATAGTGCTTATAACATCGCACTTTACAATAACTAAATAACATAACAACTATTATTTTTTTTCTTTTCGAATCACTTTTTTTTCATAACAATAATAACTAAACATAATATCCCCCCACTTGAGATGAACAATGGGAATTCGAGAGGTCTTCAATGATCTTCAGGAATATGTTGTCGATGAAAGCGTGATTTCCGAACCTTTCCACTTGAACCTTGAACTTAGGCAAATGATGACTTCCCAATCACAAATAAAGACTACAGGATAGGCTAAGGTGTATAGGTGTATCGAAACAATAAATTGGGTTAACAAAATGAAAGGAATGGCTCAGATGTGTGTGATAGCAAGTGTACATGAGAAGCTTTGTAAGTATTTAAGTGTGTAAGATAGCAAATGTATGTGAAGGAAGATAACATGTGTAAGTGGATGTGAGTAGTGTGTGTATTTTGAATTCAAGAGTGTGTGTGATGTGATGGGGAGCCTTTGGCTTATACTTGAGAGGGGGAAGTGTGTATAAGAGAAAGTATGTGAGTAGTGTGTGAGAAGTTTGAATTCAAAATAATGGCGTGTGTGAGTGTAGAGAGTCGGAAAAGAAAGTGAATAGTAAAGTGAGTGATGTGTTTGGTTTTTGTTGCTTAAAAGAGAATGTGGTGAAATAGATGTTGATGTATAAAATGTTGGAATGTAAGGAGACACGTAGTACATGCAAGTACAATGCGTGTAAGAGAATATTTAGAGAATGTTTAGGATAAGATTTGTAGATATTTAGAAGGTTTATTTGTTAAAGAGTTGGTTTGGTAATAAGAGATAATTAAAGGATTGATTTTGAATAATCATATTGTCATTAAGAAAAAAAAAGATTGGACAATGATTATTATAGGTTGTATGTGTTAGGTAAGAAAATCAAAAAAATACCCATACTCCCAAATAACACGACATCAAGTATTCATAATATCATAACTCGTGTTTTTCCACAACTTGACGTAATCAATAATCATCTTGATGCAAACAAGCTAAGTGTTTTGCATCATAGTAAAGCATGTCCCATAACGGGAAAGAATGCGTTTACGCAAAGAGACCTTTGACTTAGTTTGACCAATAAGGGAGTAACCCGTTACGTGATTAGAAAAACGTAAACACGGATTATGGTCATATAAATACTTTCCCTTGATGTCATATGAAAGGTATGAATCTCCTAGGTTTAGAAAAGCCTTGGCTAGAGGCGTTTGATAAAATATTTGAGTTGGCGTTTTATTAAAAATGGGAGGTTGTGATTTTGAATCCTCTAGTTCTAAACTCGTTTGGAGTGTTCCCATGAAGCACATATCATATTCTTACCTGTATTGAAAGAACCACATTTGTCGAGTAAGGGGAAAGCCGACTTTCAAAAACCGTCCCAATAATCTCCCCCTTGATGATGACAAATAAATCTCGAAATCAAATAAAATTACAAAACACAGCAAAGATTAAGAACATCTTTGATGTAGCTTGCGTCTTGACCTTTGCCTTGTAAGTTGGTGAAGCTCGACCTTTGTCTTTACTTGGTCTTTACCCGATCTTGAGCTCTTTTGTTTTCTTGTACTTTGGTGAAGCTCGACCTTTGATTTGAATGCTTAGTTGCTTGTGGTCAAGCAACATTTGAAGGAAGACATTGATATATGTCAAACTAAAAAAGTCAACGAAAGTAAAAAAAATCCAGCAAGAACCAAAGCAACGACTTTTCCCGTCCAAATTCATTTTACTCATTCCTTGTATAGAAAAGCAATTCAGTTGTCATTTTCATTTAGCTATTGATTTGTAATCTTCTTCTACTTTGTAAAAACCTTCATAAATCCAATAACAAATCCCTGTTCTTCATTTCATAATTTATTTCTAGAAGTATATATCATATTTCAATTTTCGTATACTATTGCTAACGGTGCCTCAAAATCCGAAATTTTAATAGTAAAACATTTTTTTTCAAAATCAAAGTCAATTTATGACCACCATAAAAAGATGTCAACAGAACCAAGTTAAACAACATCGAAATATAATCCAAAAACATCAACAATCAAATACACATACTTTTATTTTGAATGATATATAAACCATCTTACAAGATCTAAAGGTCATATAATGTTGGAAAACATTCTAAACGATTAACGAATCATATGGTGTCATCAAACATTCTTTAAGATTTGAAAGATCATATGATTTTAGTAAAATTGTTTTAGACAACATCGCCAAAGTAATAAAAGTAGCATAATTGTTAAGCAACTATCGTTCTCACTTGATGTTTAAGGTTCAAACCTTATTTAGAGTAAAATTTTAGATAACTAGAGAATTGGTCGAGAATGAACACAGATAATCCAATTAACCATTTTAAGTTTCTAACATGTAAACGGTAAACAAATGAGGTTTTCCTTCTTCAATTTACTCGAAAAAAGCGAGCTATTTTGACTAAAACACATGCGGCCTCACTGTGTTAATCCTAATAATATTTCTAACTCTTTTTTGACCGCCCACAAATGTATAAACGTAACGAGATTTGAACCTGTTAGACTTTTCTGTAACATGAAAATGAAAAAATGAAAAATAAAAAATGGGCATGGCACGAAACTGACCAAAGAAGAGTCGTCCGAGTTTGACTATAGTATAGGAGTGGGCGTGGGATGGGCAATAGTTATCACCAACAATCTTTACCTACCACCCCAACCCACCAACCCCAACTTGGCTTTGTTAGGTTAGGTATCTTCCATTTTATTTTTAAACAACCCCTCGCAGATCTAAACAACCAATATTTATTTTTTCTGTCACTCTTCTACTCGATACGCTCGAGGTATACTTCCTATCCTCCTTTTAAATCAATTTGTTATTCATTTTGCTGATTTTGATATTTAATTTTTGTTTCAATTAAACTGGAAATAACTTTATGCATGAGTATAGATACTGTGTTTGTTACAAAGAAGCTCATATTTGTAAACGAGCTTCACAAAATCAATAGGAATTGAGCTATAGTCAAATACCGTTTTATGCGGGAAATCCTTAAATAAATATATGTTCAAACCTATAATAGACTTGTTGAAGGTAACCTCAAAGTTTCTTTAGTGTAAATGCTGTTTTTTTTTGTCACGTATAGAGTAGAAGATGGATATTATGTGCAACAGAATAGGAGAGATGGAGGTTCGTATTTTGGAATATATTTTGTGCGTTCTGTGTTGCACAGTTTGCATACTACAAAAGCTATATTAGTCATTCATTGAAAACGTTTAATTCTATAGTTACTCAAACTTAATTAATTTTGCGATAAGCTATGGTATAGACTATTAGAAAGTCATATATCTCATAAGTTCATTATCCAAGTTACGTTGTTCAGTATATACAGTTTGTTACTTGTGTAGAATCACGGGTCGTGCGTTTTCTTTTAGTTGCAAGATGTTACATGTTTTGGTTGTTTTCTGTAGTTTCAACTCTTAGTGTAAGAAAGCGAAACGGAAATGCAAATACTTGCTAATTTGGTATTGTGTTGTACGTAATTAATTGTTATTTGTTACAAACATTATTTAACGACTCAACTCAATTGTAACTAGTATGTATGCATCTAATAACTTATATCTACGTGGGATCTTTTGTTGTCATGTGTTGACTTGCATTGATTAATTAAACTAATTTTCTATACGAATTATTCACAATGTCAAAATGATTATGGACAAAAAGCAGCATATTACTTCTTATTGAGCACACTTTTCTTCTGACAGTGCTTATAATCTTACAACTTATATTCTGGTTTTTGTCGAGACATCTTTCAGACAAGAGTGATTTCGATTCATAAGAAGACCATCTGATTCTTGACTCTATCCGGAGCAATGGATTTCTTGGAAGCGAAGGAGATCCAAGTCGGCCTTGCTGTTGCTGTTCTTGCTGTCGTTGCCTCCGCTGCCTACTTATATTCCTCGAAGAAAACCAGAGGTTTATAACAGCTTAACTTATGAAACTTTTTTTTTGTAATGGTTTCATGTGGGTCGTTGGTAAAACTGAATAGAAGTTTATGTGTAATTATTAGGGAGCATTAATGCTGAAAGTTTCAAGCAGTTTAAGCTTGTGAAGAAGACGCAGCTTAGCCATAACGTGGCCAAGTTCAGATTTGCGCTTCCTACACCTACCTCAGTGTTAGGCCTTCCTATTGGACAGCACATTAGTTGCAGGTATATATTCTTGTTGAAAAGAGATGCACACTTTGACTTTGCGGACATAAGCATGTTACTTTCCAACTTCAGTATTGATGTTATTTATAAAGCCTAAACGAAAAAGATGATCAATATAAAAACGTCAAAACACTATGGTTAAGAAAATTGTTTGTTCCAGTTTGGTTATCAGTCCAAATCATGATGATATCAGTATTGCATTTGGGAAGTGTTATATGCTTATATATGATCTCAAATGTAAAAATTTTTTTTTTTTTTTTTTTTTTGTTGGTGTGTTAGGTTTGCTATCTGCTTTGATGTGTTTGTTTATTCTATCATTAAACTTGTTTTCTACTTCAGGGAAAAGATAGCCAAGGGGAGGAGGTTATTAAACCGTACACCCCAACCACCCTCGACACTGATGTTGGATATTTTGAGTTGGTTATCAAGGTACACACCATGATTTGAATTTTCCTACACACGTATGATTTATGCGATCTTTTTATCTGACGTCTAGTATTAATGGTTATGATGGCATATATATGTAGATGTATCCACAAGGTAGGATGTCTCACCACTTCCGAGAGATGAAAGAAGGTGACTATTTGGCTGTTAAGGGACCTAAGGTACATCGTTATGCCATTTCTTTCTTGCCTTTCTGTTTTGTATCACAAAAACTGATCTGCACACAACAAACATGCGATATGTTATTGTACCATGTGCATCACGAATGTGATTTTTGTGGTGGACGCATCATTATTGTGGTGGAAAATCACCTCCCATTATTTCTTTCCAGTGATATCTGGTCGTATTACTAGATTTGTTGACTTGAAGTATGGCATATGTCTGCATGTCATGGTTTTTTTTATATAATTTTTTTCTTTGTCATTAGCTGCTCAATTACACATGTTTGCCAGAACGCATGTTGGTCACAGGGTATGAAGAGATTTTACTGTGATATGACATTTTCAGATGACAAATTAATCACTTTTATACATATTGTAACATGTTTACTTCAGCGTATAGGACACGTAAATACGTTTTGTATAAAAACTAGTATATGTTGAAGATCAGGGCATCTAATATACCAGCGCATACAACATAATAACTGAATGATTGCTTCTAAAAATCCATGGAATATCGTCAGCTTGTCACTGACTTGTTAATGTTATTAAAGTTGGGGTAATTGAATAAAATGTATCTAACTTGTCATCTTTTATAGTTTTGTGTAGCCAGTTATTTTTTTCTAGATCTATGCAGCATACTTTTAATTTCATCTTTTTGGTGTATCTTATCTCCAGTTTTGTGTATTATTTGACCGATTTACCCCTCTTCCGGTTAAATTTGAGTGTATAAATTAAGGGTAAAATCGTCAAATAATACACACATCAAAAATTTTTGACCGAATTCAAAAGTATGCTACATAGATCTAGGAAAAAAATAATTGGCTACACAGAACTATAAAAAGTGACAAGTTACATACATTTTCTGTGCAATTAGCCCTTAAAGTTATTACTAACCACTGTATAGCCTACCAAGATCCCTATCAAACACTACATTAAAGGACTTGGGTCTGCAAAATAAATATTCTCACCTTTCTTTTGGCAAAAAGTGAGATTCTCATGACACTGGTTTTTAAGGCGGACCAAATGGAGGTTAAAATAGTGAGAATGGTATATTTCATCCCAAAAAGACAGTGAAACTATTATCAATGTTGAGAACACGTTACTAACCACCGAGAATGGTACTGAATTGATTTCTTTGAACCATGGGACATGAGACCCTTGAACTTGTTCTTGAAATTGAAAATCGCTTGAACTTGCTATCGACAGCCTAGCCATGACAGAAGATATAAAGACTTGAACTTGCTTAACCTCAATACAGTGTCTTTTTTTAGAAAGGCAACTTTTGCACACCTATACCACCTATCTCACATGTCTCCAACGAGACTTGAACCAACAACCTCTTGGTTTTTGGGCCACTCACATACCATTAGACCAATGGTCTTGGGTATACAGTGGCTGAAAATTCTGAATCACAAAAAACATTATCACTATGGGAGTATCTAGAGGTATTGAATAGGCTTCTGAAAATGTTTGTGGAGCACTATTATTGACATGTTGATATGGCCCAGGTTGGGTACATTAACCTCCGAGGTATTTTCGACCTTGATAGTTGAAGGTAGAATTAAGACAACCAAAACCAAACAGGACTCAAGACAAGATGAGGGGACAATAATGAGAGTGAAATATCTTATGATATGGTAGCCTGTAATTAATCTTTACTAATTGTAACACCGCTAAGCAACTGGCATAACCTTTGACATCATCTTACTGCATGGTGCTCATTCCTGCATTGGTCATATTGCAATCAGATTGCCGTTATTTTGCACTTTTGCTTATATGTTCCTCTTGTCTGGAATATTTTCAAAATGTTCTGATGTTACAAATCTGTTTGCAATTTAGTTTGTTTTCACGCGAAGTGTAACATGTATGTAACTACTAGGGTGCATCTTTGGCATGTCTATTGTTTGTGGGTAATGGGGATCATGTAGGCCATGGATTATTTACACAGTGCCATGTTCCTTGTATTGATAATTTGATATAATTAACTTATAAATCCTTTTCAAGTATGTGACTGTGAACCGTTCTGACTTTTGAACATTTTTTGTCTAGTATGTGAACATTTTAGTAGATTTTCGGTGAATGAACATTTTTTATAGTTGTGTACAGGCCACTATGCTTTTTCTAGGATTTTGTTTAATTTGCAAGTCTTAAACCGGCTTAAAGTTTCATATTCCAGCCTACTACTGAAATCACCACTCTGTAACTAGAAATTGAGGGGTGAATGTGAATCATAATTAGATGTTGTGTTTTTGAATACTTTAGCGGAAATCGATTTTGGAGATGACCAGGCAACTGAGATAGTTGATAGTTCTGCTCTATGGTGTGTGATCTGTGGATGTATATTTTAACTGTATTTTCAATTAATACAACGCATATGAGACCAGAGAGTCATCCACTTGCTAATTTGTTTCTAAATATAACGTAGGAGGTATATATCATTGTTCTTGTTGCAATCAAGTTAAATAAAAAGATAATAAAAATAGCACAAGACACTCGTATTCTTTTTTAGTTTGAATATTGGACCTGGACTCCAAAATATATCATTTTGTTTTTACTTTTTACATATTATGCTTATTTTGATTCCTTTATGTGCTGTGATAATTCCAGGGTCGATTCAAGTATCAACCTAACCAGGTGAGAGCTTTCGGAATGCTTGCTGGTGGATCTGGAATCACTCCAATGTTTCAGGTGCTAAATAATTTGTGAATTTACACAAGTTCTTTGTTTCAAAACATCCTACTTGTTCATGAGGTAATATCACCCTTATTCTTATTTATTTTTTGTGATATAATTATAGGTTGCTAGAGCTATACTAGAGAACCCCAAGGATACCACCCAGGTGCATCTCATCTATGCTAATGTCACTTATGATGACATCCTTCTTAAGGTAACTTCTTATCTCCATCTGCACCACATAAATTTTAATTGTGAAGCAAGTGCTGACACTTGGACAAACAGATAAATGTATGTTAATGTACTTAAAATATTGTATATCTTCCAGGAAGAAATTGATGCACTTGCAACTAATTACCCTGATCGTTTCCGTGTGTTCTATGTATTGAATCAGGTATTTGACTATTCTTATAATATTATTGATTTGGGTTATATAACCAGGAAAGCTTACTTTTGCACTGTTGTTTCATTTGTTTTTTAACTGTTGCAGCCACCAGAGGGATGGACTGGTGGTGTTGGTTTTGTATCAAAGGAAATGATCCAAACCCATTGCCCTGCACCCGCTTCCGATATTAAGGTATGATTTAAACATGTTTTCAACTTCCCATTTTATTTATTTATTTATTTATTTTTAACTTAACATACATCGAGAATTGATGTGAATTAAATAATATGTTGAACACGCAGGTTCTAAGATGTGGACCACCACCAATGAACAAGGCCATGGCTGGTCATCTAGAGGCATTGGGTTATTCATCCGAGATGCAATTTCAATTTTAAACTGAGAGAGCTTCTACATTTTTAGCTCTAATTCACCATTTTCATTGGTTCAAGAGGAAAAAACAAACAAAACAATTTGACGGCACATTTGTGATTCGAGTCTGCTCGTTTATATCCAGTGTACTTTACTCAAATAAAGTTTTTCCTGTTAACCATAAGAACATGCAACATACATTTGTCTCTCGTCCCAAACTGCTTCTTTGTAGCTCTGGTCGAGTCTATATGTAGCTTGAGTTTATTTTGTAGAAGCATTTGAATGTTGTTGAAGGACAAGTTGCACAAGTAAAGGGAAGCGTCATATCTGGTTAATCCAGATTTAGTCTGTTTTCGATTCTATAGAAGATACATGTAACGGATTTTTAAAGTGATCTTTGCAAAAGCGGGACAAAATCATATAATTACTTGGTTAATTTCAACGTAAACATAACTTTTGCATAGTAAATAACTGATGATCAATTTTAATGATCTAAACATGTTCATAGACAAAGTTCATGGCAATAAACACTAAACATAACTTGTAACTATTACAGTTACGACTTTTCTGTATGAATAACAAGTTCAAGTGGAGGTGAAAGAATTATGATACTCCTAACTTGTGGTAAATTTGATCGCTTTGCATTACGGTTACTCCAGTTTACATGATATACATTCATGGCGAAAAACAAAGCAACCACAGGTTTAAGTTCAAGTCCAGTAAATCGATATATATGTTTTCACAAGGGTGAATGTTTGATCCGGTGATTAATCAATAAACTATAGCATACAGCTTGAATCACAGCTACAAGACACCAACGATAAGCAAAAATTATTGAAAGTATTAAATTGAGACATCTAACGACTAACAAGTCATGAGGTTGAGACTACGAAATGTGATGCGTACCATACCCACAAACACACTGCTATCTATGATTGGATTTGACATGTCGTGATCGTTCACATAATCACAGAATGGATGTCCATGAGAGTTATATCTACATTTAAAGCAAAGCAAGAAAAAGTATCTTACAAAATATCACATTGTTGTCACATATCGTGCATCAATCATAACTTATCATGATACAGGTTGATATAGATTTCTAACAAACACATATGTTTAAACAAAGTCATGTCTATGTCCATGTGCTATAGATTTTCAGTAGTTCAAACCGGGTCCAAGGGTTGATTGTTTTACTGGTCTTAATTCTTAAATACTCATCTGCTATGCTTTTGAAAATGCTAAAAGTTAAAGGAGTCAAATCCTGCTGATTTTAAGCTCACTCATAAAGTAACGCTTAATGGATCGGTCACCCCAACTAACCGAATAGGCAACCACATTTCTACCACTATTCAACCGAATTGATGATCAGTCACCCCAACCTTTCAATTGTTTCGGTTGGATAGGCAACCACACTTTCAATTGTTTTGTGTGTGTAGTTTTTTATTTATTTGTTTTTGTGGGGTGTATTTTTGGTTGTGGTTGTGGTCGCCTTATTAAAGAAATGTGGTTGAGTGTGGCGAAGAAAGAAAAGCGATGTAATGATGGTAACTTGGATCTAATGTAATTTACAGATTTACACCTTATTATAATAGTATCATAAAAGGTCAGAAAGCCAACAAAACCATTTAAAAGTTTACAACCACTATTTAAAGTTTATATGTTTCGTCCCATTACCTCAAATATCTTACCGAAAGTGTGTATGTTTCGTCCCATTACCTCAAAAATATCTTACCGTCCATCTATGTCGAATTGTCGATCACCAAATAATATGTTACTACCTACTAGTCTACTTGTTAAGAGACAAACTCTGATCAATATGGTACGATTTAATGTTATTTATTTGTCGTTGTTTTGACACGTATATGTTTAATGGTGAAGTAGATCTTCTTGAACTCTCTTTAATATATTACATAAAGTTTCACCACAAATTTATTTAACGAGCTTCACCACAATTCAACACCACACAAGTCTTGACTATTAAAAATTTCATTATTGAATGTTTTATAGTCCATACTTTAATAATATTCTATCTATAATATTGTATCAATAAAATATTTTCAAAATATGTAAATGATACTCCGCTGTTTGAAAGAATTAAAAATCATAAAACAAATATATATTTATGATGCGAAATAAAAATATTTTACTCATAGCTTGTGCGTTAGTGGCTAGTTGGCTATGCTATAAGCCTATAATATTTCTTTAAAGCAATGTTACACTCACATGATATTTACAAAAGAAATTCATATATACATGTGCAAATGACTTGTATCAATAGAATTAAATTAAGTTTTTTTTATTTTTATTTTTTTTAATTATTTTTTTTTTTTTTTCTTAATAATTAAGTAATATATTGAATTTATTTTATAAAAATTATGTGACAATTTCTTTATCTAAAATAACAATTTAACTTAGGTTTTATTATTTAAATACTACTTGAATCTTTGAAAATTAACAAAAATACATTTTTTCTAAAGATGAACAAACCCAAAATACTTACAAGTAATAAATCACATATTATTTGTACAATGTACACAACCTAAAATAATAAAAGAGTAAACTACACCTTTTTTCTTTTAACTTGTATAAAAATGGTTAATGATTCCAAATTCAAAAAGTTATTCGCACATATGCCAAGCAAAGTCCCTAGAGTGTTTAAAAATGTTAAGTGTTTCATTGCTTGAGTGTCCAATACATAGTGAGTCCCAAATTCAAAATAAATATGTCCAAAGTCCATAATGTTTATTTTTACATCGCTTCACTTTGATTACGGCGTTAGTCAATATATGTCAACTCCTCAATGAGTGTATAATGGTCTTTTAATGAGATACATTTTTCTCTTTCTCATTTAATGATCGGTGTTTCATGTCCCATCCAATTTTTTCGCCATGATAATAATATATCTTCACCCTACTCATTCCTCATCCCCAAAATTTCTTGAAAGTTTTACTCAAAACCCTAATTGAATGTCACACAAAAATTAAATTTTCTTTGTGACAAATTAGCACTCATAAACATGGATTTTACATTATGGCAAGTTAGAAAAAGTATTACCAATCGAAGAAACATTTTGTAAATCGATGTTGGTGAGCATCGATCATAAACCGACCCAAACCGAACAGAAAACCGAGGACCGAAACCGTGAAAACGTGAACCAAAACGGGCCGAATGTTATCGGTTCGGTTTGGTTTTGTCGGTCTAGGTGTATTTTGGTATGTTATTGTTGGTTTTAGGCCGAACCGACCCGAAACCGAAATAATGTAAAACCCGAAATCGAAACCGAACCGACGGGTTGTTGGTCCGTTTTGGTTTTTTTCGGGTCGGTCGATTTCGTCGGTCCAATTCGGTTTTGAACCTTCAGTGCTCAGCCCTAACTGATGCGGTGTCAGGGAGCAAGGTATAAGGAGCTATAAGAAACACCAGAGGCACTGAGATCTGACAAATATCTTTTTGACCATGAAGAATTATAGAAAGAGTTACTTAGTATCTGATAAATGGGCAGGAAACTTGTTGAGAAGATAAGCTAAGAGTCTTATCAAAGGACGATAAAGTAAGATTTGGGTACAAAAGGTTGTCAGCATTGAGAACCCAACGCACGCTCCACCTAGTATACTAGGCACGTGTTATCTACTCCAAGGCCGGCGAACTACTATACCTATGTGCATCTACAATATTTTCCTCCCTATTTATATGAAACTTTGTAACTGAGTTAAGCAGGATTCTAAACAAACACATAAAGTAGTACTTAGCACTATGGTTGATAGGATTCCCTCTCCGAGGAACGAACTAAGAAAAGCTAGCTGCCACTAGTCGTTCTAATCATAATGCTTCATTTGTCACCCAACCAGAATAGTTTGTCGTGATCTATTCCACTGTAAATCTTACGATTCATTTCTAATAAGATTTATACACGTTGAAAAGTACAAATGGTGTTATTGTGGTTTTGGGTGATGTTGTTATGTTTCTTATTATTAGTAGGAAGATATCATCATTTGCTCAAAATTCGTGGACCAACAAGTGGTATCAGAGCGGGTGGTTTTCTCTTAATCCAAATCCATTCTTGAGTGACTGCTAATAATCCATAGTCGTTCTTGAATGACGGCTAATAACACAAAACCAAAACCATCCTCTTCCAAACCCACCAATATTTACCCTCCCACAAATCATTCTTTTTCAAATATACAAAATCAGGGTATATCGAAATGATTTTGTAAGAATAAAGAAGCACTAGTAGCCTCTACTCCAACTCCTATTGCCACTCTAGTTAGCTTCATCTTCTTACAAGTATCTTTGTTTAGAAATACGTTCATCAGGACACAAGGTCCTAGGTAAAGGTTATTGTCCTAAAATTTCTGTTCAAAAAAGTCTTAAGAATATATGAGTGCAATACTCAAAAGCGAGCTAGAGTGGGTATGATAAGTATGAAAAATTGGTTACCTTTAGTAGTAACAAATGCTGGTAGAAAAGAGCATTAGAGGTTTTAAATGGTGAAGATTCAAGAATGATTGAAGGGAGAGCATCAGGGGAAGGATGGTATTGTCTTCAGACTATACTCAATGGCGCATCAGGGAGTGTTAGAGGAGTCGTGTGGTTCCTGATCCTCAAGAAAAGTCACTGAAGACGACTATAACAAAGTATCAAATGTTATTGATATATTTTTAAATACTTTGTTGTATGCGAGTATGTAAGTAGAAGCCGTTATGATCACTTACAAACTCTTTAATATAGGCTATCTTTGTCTTTAAGCAGGAGGAGATTGTGGGGGTAGAATAGCTAATCAAACAGTCTTTGACTATTTTTTAAAGATAGCCAATCACTACTAAAGAAGCTAAACCAATGGTGACTCTAACCTATGACAACTGATAATTCAAGGTCTGAGTCTATATCTTCTTCAACAACCAAGGAGGAATCAAACTGTGCATGTTTATTTTTCCTTGTTGTAGTTTAGTATGTAAAAAGAAGTTGTTATGCTCACTTACTACTTATTAAAATTAGGTTATTTGTATATTCAAATAGGAGAAGATTGTTGGGTCCGACTTTCAACCAAATTGTCTCGACAAGTATTTAAATACAAATAGCCTAATCAAGATCTCGATAAGAATCGGGAGAATAGCACTCAGCGATAAGGATCAAAGAGTAATAACCCCTGATGGAAATCATAAATCTTACTTTCTGTTGGTTATGAGAAAGTGTTACTCCCTGATGGTTACCAGAGAATATAGCTCGCTAATAGTGATCAATGAACATTGGTCACTGATGGCTATCAGAAAGAGCGACCCACTGATAATGAGAAATCAGTGTGGGTTGTATAAGCTCAATCAACAGTCAAGCTTCAGGGAAGTCGAAGACCAAATGAAGAAACACGTTGTAAACTGATGCGGTGTCAGGGATTAAGGTATAAGGAGATATAACCAACACCAGAGGCACTGAGATCTGACAAATATCTCCTTGACCCTGAAGACTTATCTTTGAAAGAGTTACTTAATCTTTGATAAATGGGCGGGAAACTTGTTGGGAAGATAAGCTAAGAGTCTTATCAAAGGACGGTAAAGTAAGATTTGAGTACAAAGGTTGTCGGTATTGGGAACCCAACGACGCTTCACCTACTATACTAGGAATGTGCTATCTACTCCAAGGCCGACGAACTACTATACCCATGTGCATCCACAATATTTTCCTCCATATTTATACGAGACTTTAAATCGAAAGTTAATGAGGATTCTAAACAAACACATAAAGTAGTACTTAGCACTACGATTGATAGGATCCCTATTTGAGGAACGAACTAAGCAAAGCTAGCTACCACTAGTCGTTCTAATCGAGTGTTTCATTTTCACTCAACTAGAATAGTTTGCCGTGATCTATTCCAGTGTAAATCTTATGATTCATTTCTAATAAGACTTATACACGTTGAAAAGTACAAATGGTGTTATTGTGGTTTTGGGTGATGTTATGTTTCTTATTAGTAGTAGGAAGATATCGTCATTTGCTCAAAATTCGTGGACCAACAATTATACTATTAATGATTTGGAAGAACAAACTATGCTAGGAAGAAATTGTTAAGTTTTTTGTTGTATTCATTTTCAAGGATATGTTTGTACGCTTGTTTAAGGTATTTGCCGTTTTAGTTACATAATGCTAACAATTTTTTGCAATTGGTTTTAACAACTGGTAGATCTAATATTTTTAGCATGAGGTTTCATCACAATAGTGTTTTCTGAAAATGGCCATGTAGAATATATGATGGAGGTAAGAAAACTCTAATTGATTTGGTTGATATTAATGAGGTGTCAATTTGAAGAGATAGATGTTTTATGGTCTAAATTGGTTACGAGGTGGAAAACTAATTACTACTACCTTGTTAAGCCTAGTAGTACTGGATGATGGTTTGTACAACTTCCGTGAGACTAGGAATCTTGAATTACTAAACGACATTGCCAATAGCCATAAAATTGTAGAAGTTTATGTTGAAATTGGTAAGACAATATTAAAGTTTAGTGAAATGTATCGATGCTCAATTAAGACAATTTTTAGGGAGATAAATGAAGATAGTAGAAAGGTGGCTAGTGTTGCTATTCAGTTATGTTGTAGACGACTGGTCTTAGATGACAGTGATAATGAGCATGTAGTAGAGCCTTCTATTTAACCACACAAATATCTTTGGAAGTCAATAGTATTGGAGAATTTAGAAAGTTGCTAGATATTGAACTTGTGTTTTCAACTCTTGACATGTCATTTACTTGCCAACCTGTTGACCATATGCAAAAACTAAAACATGTTGAGATCAGTCAAAATGAAGAAGTTTTGAATTATGGAAATGAGAGTGAAAGTGATGGATACGAAATTGAAGCTGATGATAATGAGAACAATGATATTTGAAATGTACTGATTGATGAAGAGAATACCTCTGAGGAGCCCGATTTACAAGTAACTTTATTCTAAGTGAGTCGAGTAGGCAGTTTGGTAATTTAGAAAAATCGAGCCGTATCGATGAATTAATTTTGAAACTTAAAGAGAATACTTTTAGGAGCATGATTTACAAGTTTCTTTGTTCCAAGTGAGTGAGAGTAGACAATTAGGCAATGTAGGAACATCTAGCCATATACCGATGACTTAATTTTGGAAAATGAGTTAGATGTCATAGATACTAATCGGTTTGAAAGTGATTGTGGTTCGAGTCGATGTAGATTATGCTAGGAATAAAAATTAAGGAAAGCGAGAAACAAGTTAGAAACAGATGAGAATGGTGTTGTTAAGAAGACAATATTTTACTTGATCAAACCTTTGGTTCTGCAAAAGAAATCAAAGAGAAGGTAAAAGAGCATTCAATAGAACTTGAAGGAATTTGACTTTAAGTAAGAATGGCAAAGAAAAATTAGGGCCAAATTTATTATTCTAGTTTCGCCAAGATGAAAGTGTTAGTCCGGGTAGTGTCCTAAACAATACAAGTAATGGTCCAATAACCAAAGGTATAAAAAGGAAGGAATTAATGGCAACCAAAATTGATTCTTCACCAACACTTTTGTCCATGGTTGTTGTATGTTGCTTAAGAGCAAGGCTTAGAAACTTGGCCTGTCAGGACTTATAAAGATGAACGTAAGTATTTGCAGTCAAGGGAGATCAGAGCTTGTGACTATAGATTTCTCTCAAAGAAAATAATAGAACAAGTTCAAGTTAATCCACATATTCTAGTAAAGGCTGTTCCGGATCAACTTACTAACCAATTTGAACTTGAAGTGTCTATACAGAAGGCTTTAAGAGAAAAAAACAAAGCAGAAACAAAGATTGGGGGTGATCATAAGCTACAATTTACTATTTTGAGAGATTATGTTGTAGAGTTGCAGAAAACAAACCCTAATACAACAGTTAGGATTAATGTCCAACCTATTACTCTTCAAACTCTTCCAACAAGAGTATTTAGGAGTGATGACATATAATGCGCATTCGGTCATGAACCCGACCAATGAACGCTACTAGCAATCGAGCCAGACAAACGGGCTAACCGATAACGGTTTGGGCTCACGAAGGCCCAAACCCGGGTTATTTATGGTTTTGGATATCGGATATCTCTTGTTTATGAGATATGTATTGATTGACCGACTTAGGCGGGATACGCCGAAGGTTGGGGAACACGAAACCAACAAGGATTTCGTGTGTATATAAAGGGCATCTCGGCCCTCATTAAAGGTATGATCTCAAAACCTAACTCTCCACTAAACCCTAAAAACCGATTACTTGCTCTCACGCCAGAGGATAATCGTAGGAGACAATCCCATGATAAGCCTAACGGTGTTTTCTGTTTTCTTAGTGCGCAGGTCGCAAGCATCAAGGTCTAATTGATACGAGAACCGGAGTCTAAATAAGGAACACCCAACTTTTGTATCAACAAGTGGCGCCATCCGTAGGACCAATCACTAAGAACTAGAATGACAAAGCACGGAAACCTAAGCCGGCGATCGCATAGTGATTTACAAGGGAAGCCGCAAAGCGGATCGACCTCTAGCGAGCCTCCGGAACAACCATTGCGACCCGAAACCGTGGGTCGAGCCCAGATATGGTCTTCACGACGGTGGAACCACGACGGGACAACCCATGCCACCGCAAAA